>CAUZXS010003924.1:0-167500 GCA_963585895.1 Sepioteuthis lessoniana | reverse complement strand
AACCTATATACAACAGCTCTGTCCCGATACAGGATGTAGCCTTGAAGACCTACAGAGAGCGATGGACGATAGAGACGGGTGGCGAGAGACGGTCAGGGAGGTCTGTACTGGCGGCACGACATGATGATGATGACGACCACAGTTAGATAGCAATATTTGAAATGATTTAACGGTGTGCAAACAAATGATTAATATTAAATTAGATCGAAATACTTGAGAAAAATAATTATTGGTGTTAGATAGCAATACTTGGAACGATTTTAAAATTGTTCAAACCGTTGGAATCTCCTGGAAGAAGATGTACGAAAAATGGTCATTTCTATTTATGAATTTTCCCCGACAACTGCAGCTACTTCCGGTAAGAATTAGCCAATGAAGACCGTTTACAACTGTCCAGAGCGCGTAGAGGTCATACAAGACTCACCCACTCTTTTATCCTCAAGCAGGAACAACCATCACAATGTTTGACATGCCAGACGCCTTACACCATTAAACATATCCTTATGGAATGTGATGTACTTGCTACCGCCAGAGAGCGACTTTTTAAAGCAGATAACATGAGAGATTTGTTTGAGAACATCAACATGGACTTAGCAAGGTAGACTAGCAAACCTACACGAGTGAGTTCGATTCTCATTGGGTGCCCCATTCATGCGGCCTTGTGCTACATCTAAGCAAAAAGCTTAGTAAATTAACATCAACATGGATGATGTCTACTCTTTCTTAAGAGAAGCCGAGTTGTACCTAAAATTATAATACATCATTACAATCCGAAATATTCAATGGATCAACCTAACACTTAACCAAATATATAAAAAGTTTTGTCAATTAACCCTACGCAAAACCATAAATCTCAACAATTACAACTTGTAGTGGGTCCACTCAGACCCGGAGTGGTGGTGCCTATTGGGGTCCTACTTGAAGGTCGAATGGATCAAAACGTGAATTAAAAAAAAGTGAGTTCATATAAAAAATGGTTACGAATCATATATAATTCATATATGTAAACATATATATATATATATATATATATATATATAAATGTATGTGTGTGGGTCTAAACAGGATTTTGCATTAAATAACCCACATGGGTTGATATACTATAAAACCAACTTAAGCTTCATTAACATTACTCTCAGGTCCACACTGATATAGAGTGGTAGTGGTTATTAGGGCCACATCTATGGGTCAAATGTATCTGTTTAAAAATTATTCGTATTCGATATGAGCACGGGCAAAAAATCTCTTTAAATACAACACAAAAAAATATAGATATGAATGTTAATGCAGAGTAGTACACCATCGTTGCCATCACTCCCATATCCACTCTGGTCCGGAATGGTAGCACCTGATAGGGTCTTATCTATATGTCAGATAGAACTGTTTAACATTTAAAATGAGTGCAAACAAATTACTTCTGCTAAATTGAATTGTTAGAAATAGAACTGTTTTATACTTTAATTCTGACTGATATCTAATTGAGTTGTTTGTGATACATTGCAATACTTGGAATCATTTGACTTTGTTGACTTATGTTTACAAACCTCATACATCTAATATACATGTATTAATCGGATTTGGCATTAAATAACCTACAGTGGTTGATATGCCATAAAACTCAACCCAACCAAAATCATGTGTATTCAATATATATGTATAAAGAGGATATGGCATTAAATAACCTACAATGGTTGATATGTCATAAAACCCAACCCAACCGAACCAAACCAAACCAAACCAAATCATATACATTCAATATATATGTATAAAGAGGATTTGACATTAAATAACCTACAATGGTTGATGTGCCATAAAACCTAACCAAAACAAATCCTATATATTCAATATATATGTATAAAGAGAATTTGGCATTGAATATCAAGCAATGGTTATCATGCTATAAAACGGAACCATTTACAACTGAATCAAGTTCCGGAATTAAAAAACCTGAGTTGACATACCGTTAAACAAATAAAAAAAAACTTTTACAAGTGAATCGAATTTCGGAATTAAATATCCCATAAGGAGTGGATATGCCGTTAAACAAATCAAACAAACCAAAAGTTCAAGCTGATGTATGACACAAGGTCGTTTTATCGTGGGGAGCTATGCACAAACCGCGACTTATGCGTGACTATTTCGAAAAAACACACTGAACCAACCGAAAGAGAATCACTCACACCTCGCATACGAGACAAAGAACGAAATCACACTCACTCACCTGGGGTGTCCTCGTGGTGTAATGGCTGGACTGCGGAATCGTAGTAAGCGAGTTCGAACTCCAGTCGCGATATTACGTTCACTTTCGGACAAAAACCCTTCAGAACGATATGAACCCCCTTATCCTCCCAGCTATGGGTTAAATAGTACCACTAATATTCTTCTAGGAAGATGGATTTGGGATTAAACAACCCGAGAAGGTTCATATGCCATTAAAGAAACCAAACCCACTCACTTCCTGACCCCTACTAAGAGAAAGAAAGAACGCGGTTCATTCTTTGAATTAACACCGCACAACTCTATTATAATAAGCAAATTTAACGAAGATGTTCTTTATAATTTTCCTTGCAACCATACGCTTGTCTATAATCCAGAAGTCCGGAATGAGATGAAATATATCAGTAAACCAGACGACATTTCGATTGAAGTTGTATAACAGATTCATAAGCTTTAAACGATGCTGCGCTCTTATCCTCCCACTTTTTATGAATGTCCGCCATCTTTTCGTCTTTTCCCTCTGAAATGACTGTGTGATGTCAAGCCGCCTTTGTACATATATTTTCTTCCTTTCCAATTAATTTCAACTGACACTTTCAAAGCGGAATGAGAGCCTTTCATTTCCGAGAATATATTCCGCAAAATCGGATGAAAAAAAAGTTCATTACGTTGTTATAATGAAGTCATCTCTCCTCACACCATTATTTTTTCCGTTGAAATTGCAGACGATAAAATCGATAGCGTCTGAGAGGATGATATTTAATGAATCAATGTCGGCCATGTTGTAAAGATGGCCGACATTATACACCAGGTTCGTTCTACATTTATTTATTCATTTATTTATTTAATTATTAACAAATGACTGGGAAAATGTGTTTAGATGTCTGGCGAAAGTAGACAACAGTTCACGGAAGAAGACAGAAATTGCTAAATCCCGAATTAATTCAGTTGCCGAATAAATGTCGGTTACCTCAGTAAATATTAATGTTATTACTCAAATACGCATTCTTTTGTTAATAATATTAAAGTCACGATCAATCTTGAAAAATCTGATCAAGTAATCTAGTTATAAATCGAAGATTTTAGGTTTTTGAGCATTTACACTCCTGAAAAAAAAAGTGCTTCTCTGATGTCACCGAATCGTATTTTCTTAAATTGTCACCGCATCGGTGATCAGATACAGGGTGGAACGATAAAATTGTCGCCCTAGAAAAGACGACATGATTCCATTTCGGTTTAATGAAAACCAGTTTTCTTTTTTTTGTTGCAGACCATCTACTAGTTGGCCAGTTGTGTACAAATCCCCAGAGCGATAGAAGCCTTCTATCATGTCTGAAAGTGACACAATGTTCAACGAGCGAGATCGGAGATGCGCCACTGTACAACTCATGCTCTCTACCGATCCAAATTATGACAACAGGACCATTGCCAGCACCCTCAAAATGCAAATCTGGATTGCCACGAATAACAGGGACGTGCCCAGGGTGATGAAAACAAAGTTTCCGGCTACGGTTATGGTCTTTGGTGTGGTTTCAAGTAAGGGCCACATCATGCCACCTCACATCTTCGAGATCAGCTTGAAAGTCAACACCAAAGTGTACTTTGATGTGCTGAAGAGTGTGGTGATCCCCATGTGCAATCAGGTGGTCAGTGGCAGACCCTGGGTGTGGCAGCAGTACTCGGCGCCGGTCCACAAGTAAAAGAGGCCCAGGCTTGGCTTCAGAAGGAGTGCTACGACTTTGTACCCTTCTCTCACTGCCCCCTCCTCGACCGACCTGAACCTACTGTACTACTTCGTTTGGTCATACGTCGGGAACATCACCAACATGACCTCCCACAACACCGAAGCCAGCCTGATCGCTGCCATCCGCCGATTATTCGCCGAGTTCCCGCTGGCGCTTGTGGAAAAGGCATGCTCCCAGTTCCGGAATCGTATCGAGGCGGTGATTGAGGCTACATTGAATAGATGTCAGCTCTACTACATTGAATAGATGTCAGCTATACTACATAATCAAGTTACCTGAATTGATTTTTTCAATAAAAGTTTTAAAATAAAGCTGTAGTGTTGTTTTCTTTAGGACGACAATTTTATCGTTCCACCCTGTAGATGTCAGCTCTACTACATAATCAAGTTACCTGAATTGATTTTTTCAATAAAAGTTTTAAAATAAAGCTGTAGTGTTGTTTTCTTTAGGACGACAATTTTATCGTTCCACCCAGCATGCCCACTTGTCCAGGATTAATTAATGTCTGAGAGGTTAAGGAATAGCGTTCATTGGACATTTACATTTGCATTTTTGTGAAGGCTTTTCTTAAAAGTTTTTTTTTTAATCCAGTTATAGTATTCCTCTCTAATACAAATAATTTACACACTGTTGTATGGTTTCGAGTTTTCTAGGGTGAATTCCCCATGGTGTGATGGCTAACGTGCTAGACTTCGGCTTCAAAGTAACCGAGTTCGAACTCCAGTCGCACAATTACATTCACTATAGGACTAATTACATTGAGAAAGGCATGAACCCCACTTATCCCTCCCAACTATGGGTTAAATAGTATCACTGGTGTTCTCTTGTAAGGATTGCTTTGGGATTAAATAACCCATGAAGGTTGATATGTCATTAAACAAAGAAACCAAACCAAAACAAATATTCCTATCTAGTAAAAATAATTATATGGTTTCAAGTAGTTATTTTAATTTAATGGTTACCAATTTTTGCATAGTTATATGGTTTCAAGAAACTTATACTAATCGTCCTTAGTAATCAATTATAATTTCAAGTAACGGTTCTTAATACAAATAATTTGTACACAGTTATATGATTTCAAGTAACCAATAATAATAATCCTTAGTAAACAATTGTCTTCAAGAAACGGTTCTTAATAGAAATAATTTGTACACAGATGGTTTCAAGTAACCAATAATAATAATCCTTAGTGAATATTGTCTTCAAAATTGGGCACACTGAAGTATTTTCGGAAAAATAAATTCATTTTTACGCGACTCTTGGAAAAATAATAATGAAAATAAATACTTTGTTTTTCTAGTCTGGGCAATGCCGAGTAACCTTGTTTTTGATGGACTAACAAGCATCTAAAGATATTACAGAAATATAGCAATGTAGGATTGATATTTTTATTGATGAAAATACATCAGTAACGTAAGTGTCTCATTATTCATTCAATTTCCTTTCGCTATGTATTTTCTTGATAAAAAAATAACTCTCATCTTTCTTTGAAGTCTAAAGCGATCGTTTCTTTCATCTTAAAACAGATTAAAGGCTTAATTCTTTTGTTTTCGAAGAATTTAGCAGAAACACTATGTCTAGCTTCCATTCCTTTCGAAAACAGAAAATCTGATAGGCATTTGTAAATACAGTAGAACCTCGTTATCCTCAACCCCCAAAACATACCTTATTGCCTCTTGTTGATGCATTGATTTTTCCTGTCCAATACAAATAGTTTGCACACAGTTACATGTTTAATGATTAACTGATAGAGTGATTGATTTTAATGGCATATCAACCTGTGTAGGGTTATTCTATGCTTAGATGTTAGGGAATCCCGAACATTGTATATTTACATTGACATTTTTTGTGTTGTTGTTTCTTAACATCGATTGATTGGCTTTAACGACATATCAACCCGTGTAGGGTTATTATATGCCTAGAGGTTAGGGAATACCGAGCATTGTACATTTACGCCGTCATTTTTATGCTGTTTTTTCTTAAGATTGATTGATTGGTTTTAATGACATATCAACCCGTGTATGGTTATTCTATGCCTAGGGGTTAGGGAATCCCGAACATTGTACATTTACATTTTTTGTATAATTGTTTTTTAAGATTGATTAATTGATTTTAATGACATGTCAACGCGTGCAGGGTTATTCTACACCTAAGGGTTAGAAAATCCCGAACATTGTATATTTACATTGACATTTTGTGTTGTTTCTTAAGATCGATTGATTGATTTTAATGGCATATCAACCCGTGTAGGGTTATTCTATGCCTATAGGTGAGGGAATCACGAACGTTGTATATTTATATTGTGTTGTTTCTCTTTTTGCTTTTTGCAGACACTTAACAAGTATTCCTTTGTCATGCAAATAAGTTATATGATTTCAATGATTGATTGGTTGATTTTAACGACATGTCAACCTGTCTCGGTTTATTTTATGCCGACAGGTTAAGAAATATCGTATATTATATGTTTATATTTACATCTTCTTTGTAATTGTTTCTGAGTATACAGGTATTAAGTATTCCTGTCTAATACAAATAATTTTCATGCAGTTGTATAATTTCCATGACTAATTGATTGATTGATTTTAACGGTTATGTCAGCTTGTCTTGGGTTATTTTTATGCGCTTATATTTACATCTTTTTGAGTAATTGTTTTTAAACGTTGTGTTATGTGCCGATAGCGACCCATGTGATTTGAACATGGATCTCCAGCCAACAAACACAACATATGAAATGGATTGTGCTACTGGAGTTCACATGACTAGAAGTGGTGGATATACAAATGGGTCAGTCAGAGGTCTGACGAGACTTGTGCGAAATAGATATGAAATGTTGCATTCCATACAAAGTATTCTTTATTGTTTGAGAGTGAAGGGATTATGAAGTGTGGGTCAAAGTTACACTCCACCACCTCACGGAACATTATGAAAAGTTGTTTGCACGCAGTTACAAGATATTAAATATTCCTATCTCATACAAACGCTGACTAAACGGTTGGAGAAGAAGCTAGACGGCAATTATACAAGAATGTTGCGAGCAATATTAAGCATGTCCTGGCAGCAACACCCCACAAGGCGCCAACTGTACGGTCACCTACCACCTATCACGAAAACTATACAAGCTAGACGAACCAGACATGCCGGACACTGCTGGAGAAGCAAGGACGAGATCGTAAGTGATGTGCTCCTGTGGACCCCCGCATATGGCCAATCGAAAGCAGGACGACCAGCTCGAACATACACACAGCAGCTATGTGATGATACAAGATGTAACCCTGAGGACCTGCCGGAGGCGATGAATGATAGGGAGACGTGGAGAGAGAGGATCTGGGATATCCGTGCTAGCCGCATGACATGATGATGATGATCTCATACAAATAATCTGCACGAAGTTGTATGGTTAAAAGTATTCTTATCAAATATAAATAACTATATTTTCACGTAATTATTTCTAATGATAATAATCATTTGCTGGTAAACAGTTATATGTTTTCAAATAACTAATAATCATATTTACCAACCCCTCCGCTCGGGAAGGATATGACACAAGGTCAATTTTTAAGCGGAGTTTAACAGGTTTCAATTCAGAGTTTTCCTTCTCCTAAACTAGTTGCCTCACTAAGGCTGAAGAACCTAGTCTGCCCTACTATTTACCCATAGCTGGAGGGAGAATAATTGGATTCATACCTTTCCCAATGGTATTAGTGCCATGTGAAAATGCAATCAGTGTCGTCCAGGATTTGAACTCGTGTCGCCGTGTCCATTTCCTACGACGATAACCAAGACACCACGGGCACCGCCCTAATAATAATCCTTAGTAAACAATTTGCTTCATCTATTCTTTATACAAATAATTTACAGAGTTTTATTGTATCATGCGTTCCTATCTAATAGAAATATGTTGAAAACAAATCTGTTTGTCCGATAGATAGGACCCTAACAAGTAATACTCCTCCGAATTAAAGTGAACCTGGGAGTAATGGCAATAAAAGGGTAATCAATTTTCCCCAGAACTCCCGAACTTGAGATCAGTGCTAGATGCAGTTAAGTGTCATACACAAGACGCCACTTATACGTGGAAAGGGGTTCTTACTTCGCTTCAGGAGATACTGTTAGATTATTCTATGCTCCATCGATAGGGTGAGGATGTGCCTGTGGTGTAATGGTTATTGTCGTAGGAAATGGACACGGTGACACGAGTTAAAATCCTGGACGACACTGATTGCATTTTCACATAGCTCTAATACCCTTGGGAAAGGTATGAATCCAATTATTCTCCCTCCAGCTATGGGTAAATAGTAGGACAGACTGGGTTCTTCAGCCTTGGTGAAGCAGCTAGTCTAGGAGAAGGAAAACTCTGAATTCAAACCTGTTCAAATCCGGTTAAAAATTGACCTTGTGTCATATCCTGCCCGAGCAGAGGGGTTGGGTAAATATGGGCAGGATGAGGATGTAAATTGTGCTTTCTCTTTAGCTTTTTACACTTTCACTTGATTGTCGAGTGGTCGATTGAGTCGTTGATATTGTTAACGATCGTCAGTATGACTAGTGTTGTCAATCGTGTGAGGGTTTGATTTCTTTTCTCCTATGCTCATCGAAGGAAAGACAATCAATCAGAAAAAATCAATATTTCTAAATGGCAATGGAGCTTTAAAAGAGGATACATTCGATTTGAATACTTAGGCTGAAATCGGTGTTATTGATCCGTCATTTATGTTATTTTGTTGTTTTGTAGATGATTTGTTTGATTTGATTTTTCATTGGTAAATCGATAGCGTGAAAGGTGAAGAAAATGGAGGAGGAAAAAAAGGGTGGATAAATGGAAAAGATGGTTGATTGAGAAAGAGAAAAAGGAGAGAGGAAAGAGAGAAGAAAAGTAAGAGAGAAAAGGGAGTGGAAAAGAAAGAGAAAAAAAAAGGAAATGAAAAGAGAGAGAAGGAAGGGAGATGAAAAGAAAGAGAGAAAAGAGGAGAAATAAACAGAAAGAAAAAGGAGAGGAAAAGCAAGACAAAGCAGGGGAAAAGTAAGAGAGAAAAGAGAAATGAAAAGAGAGGAAAGAAAAGAGAAGAGTAAGAGGAGAAAGAGAGATGAAAAGAAAGAGAGAAAAGTGGAGAAAAAAGAGAGAAAAGGGAGACGAAAATTGAGAAAAAGTGATTAAAATCAAGAGAAAAGGGAGAGAAGAGACAGAGAGAGACAGAGAGAGACAGAGAGAGAACTAAAGAGAAAAAGATGAATAAAAAGAGAGATGTAAGAGAAGAGAAACCGGAGAGAAAAGAGAGAGGGAAATTAAGGGAAAAAGGAGAAGAAAAGCAGGAAAAAAGATATTAAAAGCAAGAAAGGAAAAGAAGTTGAAAAGGAAGAAGAAAAACAAGAAAAGAAAGAGAGAGGGAAAACAGGAGAAAAGAAAAAAAGGAAAAGCAGGGGAAAAAAGAGAGAAAAGAAAGAGAGAAAAGGCTGAAGAGAAAAGAGAGAGGAAAAGCAAGAGAGAAAAGAAAGATGAGAAGCAGAAATTAAATAAAAGAGAAAAACAAAAGAAAAAAAGCTGGAGAGAAAAGACAGAGCAAAAGTAATAGAAAAAAGAGACATGAAAAGCAGGAGAGAAAAAAAGAGAGACAACCAAGAGAGAAAAAGCTGAAGAGAAAAAAGAGAGGAAAGAGGAGAGAAAAAGCAGGTGAGAAAAGGGAAATTAAAAGCACGAGAAGAAAAGGAAAAGAAAAGCAAAAAAAAAGGAAAGAGGGAAGAAAATCAAGTGAGAAAAGAGAGATGAAAAGCAAAAGAGAAAAGAGAGATGAAAAGCAGGAAAGAAAAAAAAGAGAAAAGCAAGAGAAGAAAAGCTGGAGCGAAAGGAGAGAGGAAAAACAAGAGAGAAAAGGGAGATGAAAATCAGGAGAGAAAGGGGAGAGAAGAGCTAGAGAGAAAAGAGAGATAGAAATCAGGAGAGAAAAAAGAGAGAAGAGCAAGAGAGAAAAGAGAGATGAAAAGTAGGAGAAAAAGAAGAGAGAAGAGCAAGAGAGAAAAAAGCTGGAGAAAAAGAGAGATGAAAAACAAAAGCGAAAAGAGAGATGAAAAACAAAAGAGAACAGAGAGAGGAAAAGCAGGAGAGAAGAAAGAGAGAAAAGCAATTGAGAAAAATCAGGAGAAAAAGGAGAGGTGAAAAGCAAGAGAGAAAAGAGAGAGGAAACGTAAAAGAGAAAAGAGGGATAAAAAGCAGGAGAGAAAAAAGAGATTAAAACCCGGAACGAAAAAAGAGAGAAAAGGCTAGAGTGAAAAGAGAGAGGAAATGCAAGAGAGAAAAGAGGGATGAAAAATGGAGAGAAAAAAAAGAGAGAAAAGCAATAGAGAAAAGAGAGAAAAGGCTAGAGAGAAAAGGGAGATTAAAATCAAGAGAAGAAAAGGAAAATAAAAGCAAAAAAAGAAAAGAGAGAAGAAAGTCAAAAGAGAAGAGAGAGAGAGAGAGAGAGAGAGAGAGAGAGAGAGAGAGAGAGAGAGAGAGAGCAAGTGGTAAAAGAGAGAGGGAAAGCAAAAGAAAAAAGACAGATTAAAAGCAAGAGAGGAAAAGAAGAAGAAAAATAATGGAGGAAAAGGAGAGGAAAAGAAAGAGAGCCAAAAGAGGAGAAAAAGAAAGATAGAAAAGAGAGATTAAATGAAAGAGTCAAGAATCACGACAGGGAAAAAAAGGGAGTGGTAGATTGAAGTGTAAGACGGTGTGAACAAAGACGAAAAAGAGATGAGAATGTGAAAGTGAAAGTAGGATCTGGTAAAAAGCAGAAAAGAAACAAAGAAGCAAACCAATGAAAGAAAATGTGGTGTAGGCTAAAAGAGAAGGGGAAAAAAAGGGGGGGAGAAAAATGGAATGAGTGAGTGAGACAACAATGTGTAAAAAAGGGAGGGAAATCCTTCAGAAAAAGTGTGAGGAGAATAGCAAGAAAAGAAACGAATGGAAAATCAAGATGGGAAAAGGTGGGGTCGGTAAAATGAAAGATGTTGCTGAAAGGAAATAAGAATAGGCAAAAGGAAATAAACGCTGAGGAACGAATGTGTCGAAAAAACGAAGAAAAAAAAACTGAAGTGAGGGAATTAAAACAAGGAAATGAATACAGAGAGGTTTTGATTTGGTTTGCTTTGGTTTTATGGGATATCAAACATTGTTGGTTATTTAATGCCAAATCCTATTTTTACATTTATATTGAAATATATGATTTGTTAAGACATTTTGTAGGAACACACAGTTAAATGATCAAACAGATCTATTTCTAACAATTCAATTTAGCATAACAAAGTTAAATGGTTTTAAGTATTGCTGTGTATCGCAAACAATTCAATTACACATCTGTCATTTGTTTACTCATAGTTTAATGATCAAACAGTTCTAATGACTTATGCTAAATTGAATGTTTGAAATAGAAGTATTATTCTGCAATTTCTTAACTTATTTGAATTGAATAACACCACAGGGATTGACAAACCGTTAAAATCAATTAATCTGTCTTAGTAGATGTAGCTTCAATCGCAATACTTTTTGAACACAACTCAAAATTCCTTATATTACTTTATGCTGATTGGTTAGTGTTTTATGCCAGATCTACACTTGAGGGTTATTTAATGCCAAATCCTGTATATATATATATATATATATATATATATATATATATATATATATAGTATTGTAGAGGTTTATGGTTCTCACTAGCTCACTTGGAGGAATAATAGTGGACTAAAACTTGTGGTATCATTAAATAGTGCTCAATATCAATGACAGAGCTTTTATACGTGTAGGAATATATATATATATATAAATATATATATATATATATATATATATATATATATATATATATATATATATATATATATATATATTACATGTTAATGTTTGTGACTTTGAGTTCCATGATTCATGCATTCATCAGACAGAGCAAAGCTTGAAAACCAGGGTCAGAGGCACTACCATGTAATATATATATATATATATATATATATATATAAAAGTGAAGTTAGCGACCTTAGTCGAGGGCAACCCGAAGGGTCCTTTTTCAATAGCTACTACACTGAGGTGTAGGGGGAGGCGTTACTCCTTTCCCTGGATTACTTCACTTTACCCTTGATACATACCTTATAATGCTGATTGTTAAGCAAGGAGGTATCAAGTACTATTTTAAAACTCTTTGGTATGACTTGACCTGGGATTGAACCCCGGTCTCCCGGACCTTTGGCAAACACTTTACCCATTTGTCCAATAAGCCGGTCATTTATATATACATATATATATATACGAGGATCATTAGATAAGTTTTCAGACTTTTTTCGTATGGGCACTTTTATTGATAGTACACACGTGAAACTCTAGTCCCCTTCGAAGTAATCTCCCCGGCCGCAATGCACTTCTTGTACCGTTCCAACTACTTCTGGAAGGCCCCATCGAAGTCCTCCTGTGTGAGCGTGTCAATGACCTTCGTCACAGCCTCTTTCATCTCCTCAATTGTCTCATAACGACAGCCTCTCAGCATAGGGAATAACCAAAAGTCACAGGGAGCAAGGTCTGGACTATAGCGAGGCTGAGGAACTGTTTTGATGCCCATTTTGGTTAAATAGTCTGTGACAAGGATGGGGTTGTGGACTGGTGTATTGTCCTGGTGGAAATGCCACTGACCCGATTTGAAGAGTGCTGACCTCTTCCGACAGAATCTCTTCCTGAACTCCCTTAAAACCTCAACATAGTAACACTAACCCTAACCCTTTGGCCAATCAACTCTTGTGTAGTGACTTCCTTACTCCTCCCACACCTCCCATCATCCCTCACAGACTTTGTGCCTTCCTTGAATCTCTTATGCCACTCAAAAACTGATGCTCGATTCATGCAAGATGCTCCAAAAGCAGTCTGAAGCATTCCATATGTTTTTGTGGCATTTTTTCCAAGTTTAAAACAAAATTTTATTGCATATCGTTCTTCTAAAGTGTCCTCACGTCCAGATTGCATCTTTGAAATTCACCAGCTATGACAATAAGGCTTTAGTAGGGTGTATTCCAGTTCTTGTTGTAGCTGTTCATTTGAACTTGAAATCATAAAAATTTGTCAGTCATCTCATAAGATGTGTAGCAATAACATAGTGAATTTTCAAGAGTCTACGACAATTTTAAATGCCTGTACAAAAAAGTCTGGAAACTTATTGAAGGCACCACAGGGACTTAAGAACGTGAAAATAAGAGGACGATTGAAGACCATCTAAACTACAGTATTATTGAGATTGGCCAGAATACTGAGAAGAGTCCTGGAGACTTGAGGAGATTTGCTGTCTCTCAAACTCCAATGAGAAACGCCGGTGGGAAAAACTCTGGAAAGAGCAATAACAATGAAATTATTCAGTAAATGATTGAACAGTTCTATTTGACGCATAAATGGGACCCTAACTTTATTCATTCTCCATCTCCCCACAGGACAAATACGGCACAAAGCCTTTTTTAAAGTGGGTCCGGACGCAGGGCTTCAGCCCACACGCGTCCGGCAAGATTCAAAAATACCTTCGGCCCCGTCGGCATTCCCCCAACGGGGGCGCCCCAGACGCCAGGAAACCCTAACAAGTAATACCACTCCGAGTCAGAGTCGGAGTAATGATTATAAAAGGTTACTTTACACTTCTGAAAGCTCTGGGACAGGAGTCTCACCACTAGATGCTGCTAAGTATCAAATCCAGGGGTCTTACCACAGCCGGTGTATTCGAAAGCCTCAGCAAACTGAACGATAGTTTTTGAGGAAACGTTTTGAATTCTAACTTATGCCATCCATCAAACGCTGGAAACAGTTCGGGTTTGACAGAAAGTAGACAGTCACGACTCCAGATGTTTCCAGTTCAAGCTTGAAGCAGTAGCATTATAGACATTTTTTTCTTCGTTGTTCCTCGACATGACAAACGTTTTGTGCAAATACTTTGTAATCTGTTCTGTTGGCACTTAAGGGGGCTTTGATCTGGCAGCTGATTGATTCAACGCACACCTTTCTGCCCATTCCGTTATGTAATAGGTTCGGCCGATCGATGCGGAACACGGCAATTGATGGGTGACTTGTAGGTGAGCCAGGGAGCCAGCAGAGGGCTCACCTACTTGTGTGAGGAAATCAATTACTTGACTCGTCATGAGTTAGATGGAAAGTGAATAAATTGCTACGAGCTTATTGGTTGGTGGGTGACACGTGACAGAAATAAGACGGAAGGGACAGGAAAAGTTATTTCGATTTTCGAAAAGTGAGTTTGACCCACCAATCGGGGTTGTCATATTTTGACATCCACTTCGGGGGAGGGGGTAATGCTCTGAGAGAGAGAGAGAGAGAGAGAGTAATGTATTGTTGGATGAATAAATTCTCTTCCAAACAAAATGCTTGCCGAAATGTTGATTAAGTTTGGTAATATTATATAATTAATGATATGCAACAGGATAAGTGTTAATTGGCATGAAACGGTTAATCACATAATAAGCGAATGCAGCGAACTGGCACCAAACGAGTACAAAAGTAGACATGATTGAGCGGGAAAGGTGATCCACTGGTAACTATGCAAATAATATTTACACAAAGCAAAATCTGTAAAATTCCCAGAGAATTTCATAAAATTCTCTGGGAATTTGGTTTGATTTGGTTTGGTTATGTTTTAAGGTATATCAACCCTTGTGGGTTATTTAATGCCGAATTCTGTTTATATATATATGTATATATGACTTGTAAACGAACAATTTGCTGGTAACATTTTTGAACAAGCCAGATCTCATTTGTTTGCACACTGTTAAATGGTTTCAAGTATTGCTGTCTAACACTAATAATTCTATTTGCACACAGATAAATGGTTTCAAATATTGATATTTATTGTTTGCACACAGTTAACAAGAGGGTTTGATTAGTTGTTTTTTAAGGTATATCAACCATTGTGGAGAATTTAATTCCAAAGTTCTTTTATACATATATATATTAAATATATATGATTTGGAAACGAATAATTTGTTGATAAAAGTATTTTCAATCAAGCCAGTGTTATTTAGAGGTATAAAGAAGACGCAACAATACATTTCTTTATAGATATATAACTCTCTCAACTTTATTTCTCGAAAGGGTCGAGGCTGGCATGTGTGCAAGAGAGACAAACGGAGACTAAGGCGAACTGGTATATTGACTTTTTCGTCATAACCACACTCTGCCACAGATTCTGGGCCTTACATCATTTCTTCTTTGACGAGACGTTCTCAACTGGTCTTCGCTAGGGGCCACTCGGACGCCTGCTGCTACTTTGGGTCACCAAGACTCAAGACAGTAGACTGACGACTAAAGAGTGAGATTTGGGGAAAATGTTCGGAAGAAGACTAAAAATGTTACGAAGAAGACAAAAAATGTTGGGAAAGAAGACAAAGATCTTGCAAAAAAAACCAAAAAACATTGGACAAAAAATGTTTGACAGAAGACAAAACATTTTTTGGACAGAAGATAAAAAATTTTGCAGAAAAGACAAAAAAATGTTGGATAAAAAGACAAAATGTTCGAAGACGACAAAGAACTTTGGACAGAAGAAAAAAAAATGTTGGGAAATAAGACAAAAAATGATGAACAGGAGAAAACAAATGTTTGACAAAACACAAAACATTTTTTGGACAGAAGATAAAAAATGTTGCAAAAGTAAAAATGTTGGGTAGAAAACAAAAAATGTTGCAAAGAAGACAAAAAATATTGTTAACAAAAAATGTTGGACAGAATGTCCAGCATTTTTTCTGTATGCCCAAGAAATGTTGCAAGCAAGACAAAAAAAAACGTTCCTAGGAAAGACTAAAAAATGTTGTAAAAAAAAATGTTGGACAGAAGACAAAAAATGTTGCATGGGAGACAAAAAATGTTGCGATGAAGTCAAAAAATGTTGGACGAAATACAAAAAATGTTGCGAGGAAGACAAAAATGTTGGACAGAATACAAAAAATGTTGCGGTGAAGTCAAAAAATGTTGGATGAAATACAAAAAATGTTGCGAGGAAGACAAAAATGTTGGACAGAAGACAAAAAATGTTGCATGGAGGACAAAAAATGTTGCCTTGAAGACAAAAAATGTTGCATGGAAGACAAAAAATGTTGCCTGGAAAACAAAAAATGTTGCATGGAAGACAAAAAATGTTGCGTGGAAGACAAAAAATATTGGACAGACGACGAAAAATGTTGGAAAGAAGAGAAAAAAATGTTGCGAGGAAGTCAAAATGTTCGAAGACAAAAAATGTTGCGAGGAAGACAAAAAATATTTCAAGTCAGAAAATGTTGTGAGGAAGTAAAAATGTTGCCTGGAAGACAAATAATGTATGCAACATTTTTTGTCTTCCATGCAACATTTTTTGTCTTCTGTCAAAAAGTCAAAAAGTGTTACATTTTTTACAAAAAATGCTGCATGGAAGACAAAAAATGTTGCCAGGAAGGCAAAAAATGTTGGACAGAAGACAAAAAATGTTGCGATGAAGTAAAATAAGTGTTGGAAAAAAAAAAATGGAGGACAAAAAATGTTGCCTGGAAGACAAGAAATGTTGCCTGGAAGACAAAAAATGTTGCGAGGAAGTTAAAAAATGTTGGACTGAAGACAAAAAATGTTGCATGGGAGACAAAAAATGTTGCGATGAAGTCAAAAAGTGTTGGACAGAAGACAAAAAATGTTGCGAGGAAGACAAAAATGTTGGACGAAATACAAAAAAATGTTGGACGGAAGACAAAAAATGTTAGGCGAAATACAACAAAAAATGGAGGACAAAAAATGTTGCCTGGAAAACAAAAAATGTTGCCTGGAAGACAAAAAATGTTGCGAGGAAGTTAAAAAATGTTGGACTGAAGACAAAAAATGTTGCATGGGAGACAAAAAATGTTGCGAGGAAGACAAAAATGTTGGACGAAATACAAAAAAATGTTGGACGGAAGACAAAAAATGTTAGGCGAAATACAACAAAAAATGGAGGACAAAAAATGTTGCCTGGAAAACAAAAAATGTTGCCTGGAAGACAAAAAATGTTGCGAGGAAGTTAAAAAATGTTGGACTGAAGACAAAAAATGTTGCATGGGAGACAAAAAAATGTTGCGAGGAAGACAAAAATGTTGGACAGAAGACAAAAAATGTTGGACGAAATACAAAAAAATGTTGTACGGAAGACAAAAAATGTTGGACGAAATACAACAAAAAATGGAGGACAAAAAATGTTGCCTGGAAGACAAAAAATGTTGCATGGAAGATAAAAAAAATGTTGCCTGGAAGACAAAAAATGTTGCATGGAAGACATAAAATGTTCCGTAGAAGTCAAAAAATATTGGACAGACGACAAAAAATGTTGGACAGAAGACAAAAAATGTTGCATGGAAGACAAAAAATGTTGCGATGAAGTCAAAAAATGTTGCAAGGAAGACAAAAATGTTGGACAGAAGACAAAAAATGTTGGACGAAATACAAAAAAAATGGAGGACAAAAAATGTTGCCTGGAAGACAAAAAATGTTGGACAGAAGACAAAAAATGTTGCCTGGAAGACAAAAAATGTTGCACGGAAGACAAAAAATGTTGCCTAGATGACAAAAAATGTTGCGTGGAAGACAAAAATGTTGCCTGGATGACAAAAAATGTTGGACAGAAGACAAAAATGTTGCGGGAAGTCAAAAAATGTTGCGAGAAGTCAAAAAATGTTGGACAGAAGACAAAAATGTTACATGGAAGACAACAAATATTTTAAGTCAGAAAATGTTGCAAGGAAGTAAAAAAATGTTGGACAGAAGACAAAAATGTTGCCTGGAAGACAAAAAAATGTTGCATGGAAGACAAAAAATGTTGCCTGGATGACAAAAAATGTTGCATGGAAGACAACAAATGTTGCCTGGATGACAAAAAATGTTGCAAGGAAGACAAAAATGTTGCCTGGATGACAAAAAATGTTGGACAGAAGACAAAAATGTTACATGGAAGACAACAAATATTTTAAGTCAGAAAATGTTGCAAGGAAGTAAGAAAATGTTGGACAGAAGACAAAAATGTTGCGAGAAGTCAAAAAATGTTGGACAGAAGACAAAAATGTTACATGGAAGACAACAAATATTTTAAGTCAGAAAATGTTGCGAGGAAGTAAAAAAATGTTGGACAGAAGACAAAAATGTTGCCTGGAAGACAAAAAATGTTGCATGGAAGACAAAAATGTTGCCTGGATGACAAAAAATGTTGCATGGATGACAAAAAATGTTGCAAGGAAGACAAAAATGTTGCGGGAAGTCAAAAAATGTTGCGAGAAGTCAAAAAATGTTGCGAGAAGTCAAAAAATGTTGGACAGAAGACAAAAATGTTACATGGAAGACAACAAATATTTTAAGTCAGAAAATGTTGCGAGGAAGTAAAAAAATGTTGGACAGAAGACAAAAATGTTGCATGGAAAACAAAAAATGTTGCCAGGAAGTCAAAAAATGTTGGACAGAAGACAAAAATGTTGCATGGAAGACAAAAAATGTTGCATGAAAGACATAAAATGTTGCAAGGTAGTCAGAAAATGTTGCATGGAAGACAAAAAATGTTGCCAGGAAGTCAAAAAATGTTGGACAGAAGACAAAAATGTTGCATGGAAGACAAAAAATGTTGCCTGAAAGACAAAAAGTGTTGGACAGAAGACAAAAAATGTTGCGAGGAAGTCAGAAAATGTTGGACAGAAGACAAAAATGTTGAATGGAAGACAAAAAGTGTTGGACAGAAGACAAAAAATGTTGCGAGAAGTCAAAAAATGTTGGACAGAAGACAAAAATGTTGAATGGAAGACAAAAAATGTTGCCTGAAAGACAAAAAGTGTTGGACAGAAGACAAAAAATGTTGCGAGGAAGTCAGAAAATGTTGGACAGAAGACAAAAATGTTGGACAGAAGACAAAAATGTTGGACAAAAGACAAAAATGTTGCCAGGAAGTCAAAAAATGTTGGACAGAAGACAAAAATGTTGCCTGAAAGACATAAAATGTTGCGAGGAAGTCAGAAGATGTTGCGTGGAAGACAAAAAATATTTGACAGACGACAAAAAATGTTGGACAGAAGACGAAAATGTTGCATGGAAGACAAAAAATGTTGCCAGGAAGTCAAAAAATGTTGGAAAGAAGACAAAAATGTTGCATGGAAGACAAAAAATGTTGCGAGAAGTCAAAAAATGTTGGACAGAAGACAAAAATGTTACATGAAAGACAACAAATATTTCAAGTCAGAAAATGTTGCGAGGAAGTAAAAAAATGTTGGACAGAAGACAAAAATGTTGCATGGAAGACAAAAAATGTTGCCAGGAAGTCAAAAAATGTTGGAAAGAAGACAAAAATGTTGCATGGAAGACAAAAAATGTTGCGAGAAGTCAAAAAATGTTGGACAGAAGACAAAAATGTTACATGAAAGACAACAAATATTTCAAGTCAGAAAATGTTGCGAGGAAGTAAAAAAATGTTGGACAGAAGACAAAAATGTTGCATGGAAGACAAAAAATGTTGCCAGGAAGTCAAAAAATGTTGGACAGAAGACAAAAATGTTGCCTGAAAGACAAAAAATGTTGCATGGAAGACATAAAATGTTGCGAGGAAGTCAGAAAATGTTGCGTGGAAGACAAAAAATATTGGACAGACGACAAAAAATATTGGACAGAAGACAAAAAATGTTGCATGGAAGACAAAAAATGTTGCAGGGAAGACAAAAAATGTTGCAGGGAAGACAAAAAATGTTGCGTAGAAGTCAAAAATGTTGGACCGAAGACAACATTTTTTGTCTTCTGTTGAACATTTTTTGTCTTCTGTAGAACATTTTTTTTGACAAAAAATGTTGGACTGAAGTCAAAAAATCGCAACATTTTTTAGACAGATGACAAAAAATGTTGCCAGGCAGTGAAAATTTTGCGAGGAAGTTAAGAAAATGTTGCCT
Source organism: Sepioteuthis lessoniana (assembly GCA_963585895.1). NCBI lineage: Eukaryota > Metazoa > Mollusca > Cephalopoda > Myopsida > Loliginidae > Sepioteuthis > Sepioteuthis lessoniana. The sequence goes on along the minus strand of CAUZXS010003924.1, from coordinate 147,629 downwards.
GGAAGACAAAAAATGTAGCATGGAAGACAAAAAATGTTGGACAGGAGACAAAAAATGTTGCATGGAAGACAAAAAATGTTGGACAGAAGACAAAAATGTTGCGTAGAAGTCAAAAATGTTGGACCGAAGACAAAAAATATTGTGCGGAAGTCGAAAAATGTTGCGAGTAAAAAAAACAGAGGACAAGAAGACAAAAAAATGTTGGACAGAAGGCAAAAATGCCTGTTGCGAGGAAAACAAAAAATGTTCTATAGAAGACAAAAAATGTTGCGAGGAAGACAAAAATGTTGCGAGGAAGTCGTTTTCGATTTGTCTTCTGTTGGACAGTAGGCAAAAATGTTGCGAAAGAGTCAAAAAATTTTGCGAGGAATACAAAAAATGTTGCGACGGAGACAAAAATTTTGGACAGAAGACAAAAAATGTTGCGAAGAAGTAAAAAATGATAGACTGAAGACTAAAAGACAAATTCCACGCAACATTTTGGACAGAAGGCTAAAAATGTTGTGCAAAAATGTTGGGCTAAAAATGTTGCGTGGAAGACAAAAAATTTTGTGAGGACAAAAGACAAAAAATGTTGCGAAGAAGAGAAAAAATGTTGCGAGGAAGTCAAAAAATGTTGCGAGCAAGACAAAAAATTTTGCCAGGAAATCAAAAAATGTTGGACAGAAGGCAAAAAATGTTTCGAGAGAGTCAAAAAATGTTTCGAGGAAGTCGAAAAATGTTGGACAGATGACAAAAAATGTTGGATAGAAGTCAAAAAATGTTGGACAGAAGACAAAAAATGTTGGATAGAAGGCAAAAAATGTTCCGAGGAAAACAAAAAATGTTGCGAGAGGGTCAAAAAATGTTGTGATTGACAAAAGACAAAAAATGTTGGACAGAAGACAAAAAATGTTGAGAGGAAGACAAAAAAATGTTGCAAGGAATACCAAAATGTTGCGAGGAAGTCAAAAAATGTTGCAAGGAAGACAAAAATGTTGCGAAGAAAACAGAAATGTTGTGAGGTTGACCAAAAATGTTGCGAGGAAGACAAAAAATGTTGGGCAAAAGACTGAGCTTGATGAACTTAGAATGATAGGTTTGGGGAGTAGGGATATTTTGGGGGAGTTATTGAAGTTGACGATTAAAATAAGTAAAGCTAGAGTACTCGACAAATTTCCAGGGAATATTAATAATGTTGTTTTCTCTGTTTAAGAATAAAGAGTGCTCAATATCGGTGATAGAGCATGTATATCTAAGTTAGGCTAGCATAGACACTGAGTTAACATTATTTGGTGACTGTCAGTTACTCGCCGATACGATCATCGGATATATATTTATACATATATATATTTATATATACAGAGAGACGAAAAGATGGAAATAGAAGTGACAATTCATTTTTTTATTAATTTAAAAAAATATAGCACATCACTCAATCTCTATCAATCTATTTTCCAAGGTTATTTTTTCCGTTTCTCTCTCTCTCTATCTATCTATCACTCACTCACTCACTCACTCACACTTAAACGCACTCAACCTCTCTCTCTCTTTCTCTTTCTTTCTCTCCTCCACTCTCTCTATCCCTACCTTTCTTATATTTTCCCGCATATTTCTGTCTTTATGAGTTTATCACTCTCTCTCTCCCCCCATCCTCTCACTCTCTCTCTCCACATCTCTTTTTGTACATATTTCTTTTATTGCAAGTTTATCTTTCTTCATCTATCCCTCTCTCTCTCTCTCTCTCTCTCTCTCTCTCTCTCTCTCTCTTTCGGTATCTCTCTATATATATAGAAAGAGAGAAACAGATGGAGATATTCCCCTCCATCATTTCCCCCAGATTCTCTTTCTCTTTCTCTCACACACATACACATACACACCTGTCATATTTTTAACGATATTCTTACGGGGAAATTAATTATCCCATTGGCGACAACTTCATAGTCAACTTACCTTCCCAACTCGAGATCTGGACGGAATTCCTTGGACTGAAATATTTCAGATATCATCAAGTCATCAAAAATGAGAAAAGAAACGCGAGAAAAAAACGTTTTTCCACAAAGAAAAACAAGTTTTATTTTCGTTTCGATTCAGTCAATTTGGTGTACAATTCAAGTGAATACCTCTGTACAACTTACCAAGGATACTACTTTTTAAATCCAGCCTAGTTAATATGAAGCTTCTTAGATAGATAGATAGATAGATACAGGCTGAGATGAATAAGTCAAGATGGCGACCTTAGTCGAGGGTGACGCGAAGTTTCCCTTTTTAATAGCTACTACACCGAGGTGTAGGAGGGGGCGCTTCTCCATTCCCTGTATGGGTCCATTTTACCCTTGATCTTTACCTTATAATGCTGAATGTTGTGGATGTGCCCGTGGTGTAATGGTTATCGTTACAGAATATGGACACGGCGATACGAGTTCAATTTCTGGACGAGACTGATTGCATTTCACATAGCACTAATACCCTTGGGAAAGGTATGAATCCAATTATTCTCCCTCCAGCTATGGGTAAATAGTAGGGCAGACTAGGTTCTTCAGCCTTGGTTAGGCAACTAGTCTAGGAGAAGGAAAACTCTGAATTCAAACCTGCTAAACTCCGCTTAAAAAATTGACCTTGTGTCATATCCTGCCCGAGCGGAGGGGTTGGGTAAATAGGATAATGCTGAATGTTAAGGAAGGTGGCATCAAGTACCATTTTTGAGTATTTGGTATGATTCGACCAGGGATTGAACCCCGGTCTCCCGGACCGTTGGCGAACACTCTACTCAGGTTTGGTTTCTTCTTTTTAATGGTATATCAACCTTTGTGGATTATTTAATGGCAAAGTGATCATTGGAGAAGAATTTTAATTGCTAGAGGGATAAGGGGGTTCATACTTTTTCCAAGGGTATTATTTAAAAAATGAACAAAATAACGCTACTAGAGTTCGAACTCTCTTCCTACGATGTTACAATCCAGCACGTAAACCACTTTGCCACGGGCACTTACTACGAAAAAGATAGAAAACTATATATATATATATATATATCATAGTCAAGGGCGACCAAAAGGCTCCCTTTTCAATAGCTACTACACCGAGGTGTACGGGAGGGCGCTACTTTATTCCTTGGATTGCTCCACTTTACCCTCGATACGTACCTTATATTGCTGAGTGTTAAGCAAGGAGATATCAAGTACCATCTTTTAAAGTCTTTGGTATGACGCGACCTGGGATTGAATCCAGGTCTCCCGGATCACTGGCGAACACTCTACCCACTACTCTATCTCGCCTACGTACTTCAAACGTTAATAGATTTTTTAAAATATTTCACATTTAAAAACGGCAAAAATAGACGATATCCTATAAAAATTACGACGGAGATGATCTAGCGCCTCTCACAAATACACCATCCCAAGCCGAATCCCAACTATTGGACTCTACATGAACGCAAATAAAATAGAGTAGATGTGTTTTAAACCAAAAGTAGCAAGTCTCTAAATGTAATATAATGGCCGAGGGATTTCGGTTCATGCCTTTGGGTTTAGTTAGGCTGAGAACCTTCCGGTTAGTTAGGTGCAAACTTGATGCAGGTGCTAACACGCGCGAACGCGGGGCGGACGTGTCACTCAGAGATGTCACCATAGCCTGAGATGGGGAACAGGGTGACGGAGTGCGAATGACGTCACGCACCGGAAGCGCGCGGAGGATTTTGGGGATTTCGAAGAAAGTTGGAGTGTTGAAACTAGACGCCGGACGAGACGGTCGACTTTCGCTGGCTCGCCGAAGCCAGGCGAATTTGCGCGCAATGGGCGCCGCACGGGATAGGGGCCAGATCATAAAGACAGCATAAAAAGATTGTGTGTCTCTCCTTATGTCGAAACTTTTAACTCAAATATAATAAAAGGTTTCGTACCTGAACAAAGAAGTCGTTATGTGTTTTCGAATTTCGAGATTCCTATGTTCTATGTATATATGTTACCAACGTTCGATGTCCATTTCGCACATGGCCGTATCTGGCTATGGTACATAAATGTAGTTGACAAGTTCACATACTTTGGTAGCCGCATCTCGTTAACTGAAAGTGATGTCAACATACGCTTAGCAAAGGCGTAGAATGTTATTGACAAGTTATCGATCTTGTGGAAATCTGATCTATCTGATGAAATAAAAACTGGATTCCTTCGAAGCTGTGGCTGTGTCCATCCCACTAAATGCAAGCACCACAAGAACGGTAGCAAAATACAAAGAAAAAAAAGCTAGATGGGAACTACAAAAGAATATAGCGTACTGTTTTTAACAAATCCTTGATGCAACCCAAAAGAGTAGCTTTACGGCCATCAACTTCCCATCTCACGAATCGTCCAAGTGAGACGAAGAAGACATGCAGGATACTGCTGGAGAAGCAAGGACGAACTCATAAGCGATGTTCTTTGATGGGGTTCCACTCAGGGACACGCCAGTGTTTGCAGACTAGCAAGGCCTTACTTACATCAGCTCTGTGTGGACACTTGACCTACCAAAAAAAAAAAAACGACAGATGATAGGGATGGATAGCGAGAGAGAGAGTCAATGGATTTCGTGCTGTCAGTGCGACTTGATGATAATGATGATGATGATGATGCGGATGATGATGATTGGAACAAGGTAGACCGCAGAAAGATAGAGATAGAAAAAATCATAGAAAGTAAAAGATGAGAGCGATAGAGAGATAGGAATCGAGGTGTCGAAATAGAAAGAGTTGAAATAAGGGAAGGGTTTAGAGATATGAAAAGAGAGACACAAGAAGAAAAAGGGAGTAGCTGATATGAAGCGAAAGAAGAGGGAAAGTGCTTTATCAAATAAAAGAATGAACTGAAGGTCAGAGGTTTACAAAAAAAAGTGTCATGGCGCAGAAAAAAAAAAACATCTTCGCCATTCAAAATGGCCGAGCGATTTTGCGATCGCTGTTGACATTTTCATGGCATTTAAAGAACGCGATAGGCATCGGCTGGTATTTCTCACTTCCTTTAAAAAATTATTTATTAGATCTCTATAGTTGAATGTGCCGATTTTCAAATGGAAATATTTTTAAAAAAAAGCAAAGATTCCCATAAAGCCAAACGCAAACGTTTTAAAGTCGTGTAAGCTGAAGATCACATTATCTTCTGCGACTCGGTTCACACTGATTCAGTTCGACTTGACGTGTTGGAACCATTTCGATGAAGATAAGGAATCAGAAAAATATTGTCTTTATTGGGAATCCTTTTTGATATGAGGCTTCTTAATCTGAGTATTAATTTTATAGCAGACTTTAAGGAGAACACGGGTCCGGTGGCGCAGCGGATAGAGGCGTTGAATCTCTACGATTCCAGATTGTCAGAAGATAGCGATTTCAATTCCTACCCAAGCCGGCCGTGGTGCAATAGACAACGACTATGGAAGGTAGTACTTACTGGGGATACGGTTACAAGACTCAGCATTCCTATCCGAGGTCGCGGTTAATCACATGAAGACGGCCAGAGGTGAAATTTGGCTGAAACGTTGTGAGAAAAACAAAAAAAACCTACCAAGATGAGGACAAAAGTCCGCAATAAAATTAATACTCAGAAAAATATTGTTCGGATTTATATATATATATATATAATCTGACTCACTGGGCTAGTGATTAGAGTGTTCGCCAATGGTCCGGAAGACCTGGGTTCAATCCCAGGTTGCGTCTTACCAAAGACTTTTAAAATGCTACTTGATACCTCCTTGCTTAACACTCGGAAAGAAGCAGCGCCCTCCCCTACACCTCGGTGTAGTAGCTATTGAAAAGGGAGCCTTCTGGTCGCCCTCAACGACGGTTGCCAGCTTACTTATATATATATTTAAGCATGTTATGCTGAAGACTGCTGAGTATTTTCTTTTTAGGATCTTTAAGTGAGGGCGTTCGAGTCTTTTTTTTTTCTTATTCTCCTTATGTTTGGGTTGAGGTGGTGAAAGAAAGTGCCTCATACAAGCCCAAGCGATTTTGACCAATTCGTTGGTCGTCATCAAGGGTTGTGTTTAATTGTTTATTGATGTAATCTAAAGAAGCATGTTTTAGTAAGAAAAAATGTTTACAAAAGGGGTAAACATAGATTTACCACTACAAGACTTAGCTGAAAAGACAGTACATGAAGTGGAAACACACTGACTCTCCGGTAAAGAAAATGTTCTGGACGCAGTGGTCAGTAAAGAAGATGATGAAAGAAGCCATCAAAAGTGATTTCCTTGGGAAATGGACAATATTTCACCCAATTTATTGAATAACTCCATATATATATATATATAAATATATATATAAGAATTTTTGTAATATAGTAGACGATGTGTGAATCTGTTAGGTTCCCGTTGTAGCGGTGGTAGATAATGATATGTATGTTCCCATATGGAAAGAGTATAACTCATACAATCATAAGATTTTTACTTGAACAATAAACTTAAATTGTTCTTAATTGTATAAGTTGGCCGATCGTAATGGAAAACGACTCGAAGGCTCCCTTTTCAATAACTGCTACACCGACCTGTAAGGAAAGGGCACTACTCCTTTCTCTACATTGCTTCACTTTACCTTTGATCAATACATTATAATGTTTAGTGTCAAGCAAGGAGGCATCAAGTACTATTTTTATTTTAGTATGACTTGACCAGGGATTAAACCCCGGTCTCCTGGATCATTGGTGAATTCTCTGACCCCTAAGCCAATGATTATACAATAAGGCAATCTACAGCCCAATTTGTAACTGAATGATCATTTTGTTTCCAACTATATGCAGATGCTACCACTTCGGGCCAGAGTGGACTAGGGAAAGATAGTGATGAAAGGGTACTCTACATTCCCCAAAGCTCCAGCATTGCTGGAACCTCACTATCAGATTGTTTAGTGTCATATACAGGACACTCGTTGGTGAGGGGTCTTACCCCTCTGCAGAAGTGCAGTCGGTGTATTCTACAGCCCCAGCCGACTGGATAAAAGGTCATTAGAGAAATATGATGGAGAAGATTTACATCATAGAAAAAGATGTGTTTCAGAGTTGCTTCAACCTATGCAAAACTGAAATAAATATTGAACGCCAAGGGGAGGATTTTGAGAGAAATTAAAGGTTCATTCATTGTTCACTTCTGGCTAGGTAAATACAGCTTCAAACTCGATACTTTTTCAACACAGCTCGTAATTTAAAGGAAATAAACGTTTTATTCATTGTTCATTTCTCTCTTGGTAAATACAGCTCCAGTCTCAATACTTTTTCAACACTGCTCGTATTTTGAAGAAAATGAACGTTTCATTGATTATTCATTTCTCTCTTGATAAATACAGCTCCAGTCTCAATACTTTTTCAACACTGCTCGTATTTTGAAAAAAATGAACGTTACATTGATTATTCATTTCTCTCTTGGTAAATACAGCTCCAGTCTCAATACTTTTTCAACACTGCTCATATTTTGAAGAAAATGAACGTTACATTGATTATTCATTTCTCTCTTGGTAAATACGGCTCCAGTCTCAATACTTTTTCAACACTGCTCGTATTTTGAAAAAAATGAACGTTACATTGATTATTCATTTCTCTCTTGGTAAATACAGCACCAGTCTCAATACTTTTTCAACACTGCACGTATTTTGAAGAAAATGAACGTTTAATTCTTCGTTCGCTTTTGTCTTTACTATCAATACTTTTTAACAGCCTTTTTATTCTGGTAATGGTCTCTGGCTAAAAATTCAGTCGTGTATCAAGTAGTTTCTTCCAGGCAGCGGTCGTGTCGATACTGCTATATGGATGCACTACTTGGACGCTAACTAAACGGCTGGAGAAGAAGCTAGACGGCAATTACACAAGAATGTTGAGAGCAATATTTAACAGGTCCTGGCGGCAACACCCCACAAGACACCAACTATACGGCCACCAGCTTCCCATCACGAAAACTATCCAAGCTAGACGAACCAGACACGCAGGACACTGCTGGAGAAGCAAGGACGAACTCATCTGTGATGTACTCCCATGGACCCCGCATATGGCCAAGCAAAAGCAGGACGACCAGCTCGAACATACATACAGCAGCTATGTGAGGATACGCGATGTAGCCCTGAAGACCTACCAGAGGCGATGAATGATAGGGAGAAGTGGCGAGAGAGGGTCGGGGATATCCATGCTAGTGGTATGGCATGATTATGATGATGATGATGATGATATCAAAGAAATTACTATGTATAATATTATCTTCTAAAAAATCACTACAAATAAATATAAAATTCTAAAAAAATTTTTTATGAAAATTTCTAATAAAATGTCCTTATATATTCACTCGTTGAAAATTGATCCGGTGAATCGAGTTCAAATCCTGGTTGAGACTGATTGCATTTCACATAGGTCTAATACCCTCGGTAAATGCATGAATTCAACTATTCTCTTTCTAGCTATGAGCAAATAGTTGAGCAGAATGGGCACTTTAACCTTGGAATGGCAATCGGTCTAAAAACAGACCTTGTTTCACACCCAGCTCGTGCAGAGGGGTTAGTTAATATATATAATATTCAGTAATTGATCTGGTTTGGTTTTATGGCATATCAACCATTGTTTAATGCCAAATACATTTTTATACTCATAAACAGTTTTATTTCAAATAATTCAGTTTTACAAATGTCAAAATAGTTCTATTTCAAACAATTCAGTTTAGCATAAGAACACAGTTTAAATGTCAAAACAGTTCTATTTCAAACAATTCAGTTTAGCATAAGCACACAGTTTAGTTTGACTCATAGATAGGACCCTTATCAGGTGCTACCACTCCGGGCCAGAACAATTCAGTTTTACAAATGTCAAAATAGTTCTATTTCAAACAATTCAGTTTAGCATAAGTACACAGTTTAAATGTCCAAACAGTTCTATTTCAAACAATTCAGTTTAGCATAAACACACAGTTTAGTTCTATTTGACTCATAGATAGGATCCTTATCAGGTGCTACCACTCCGAGCCAGAGTGGACCTGGGATCTTTGGCAATAAAAGGTACTCTGCATTCCCCAAAGCTCCAGCATAACTGGAACCTCACCATCATATCGTTTACTCATATCCAGGATACTCGTTGGGGGAGGGTCTTACCCCTCTGCAGAGGTTCAGTCAGTGTATTCTCTAGCCCCAGCTAACTGAGCCCAAAATTCAGAAATAAAAAAAAAACACTATATAAAACTCACTGTACACACAGTTCAGTTTAAAAGAAAATTCACTTTGTATAAAATGATTTATATGTTGGTTGGTTGGTTGGGTTTTATGGCATATCAACCTGTGAAATCACCAAATCCATTTTTATGAAAATAGTTCTATTTCAAATAATTCATTTTAGCATAAGTACACAGTTTAAATGTAAGTATCGTTTAATTGTGAAAAACATTTCTATTTTAAGTTATTCAGTTTAGTAAGCAGTTCTAATTCAGCTAATTCAGTTTAGTATAAGAACAGATTTGTTTACACACAGTTAAATGGCATAACAGTTCTATATTAAACAATTCAGTTTAGTGTAAGTACGCAGTTTCAATGTCAAAAACAGTTCCATTTCAAATAATTCAGTTTAGCATAAGCACGCAGTTTAAATGTAAGTACGGTTTAATTGCCAAAAACATTTTTATTTCAAGCTATTCAGTTTAGTCAAACAGTTCAGTTTAGCATAAGTATGCCGTTAGTTCTATTTAACCACATAGATATGGCCCTGTCACGCTATGGCAGAGTGGACCTGGGAGCAATGGCAATGAAGGAGTGTCCCGCATTCTCCAAAGCCCCAGCATCACTGGAACCTCACCATCAGATTGTTTAGTGTCATATCCAGAACACTCATTGGGGAGGGTCTTACCCCTCTTCAAAGGTGCAGTCAGTGTATTCTACAGCCCCAGCCAACTGGGCAATACACAGAGTTAAATGTCAAAACGGTTCTATTTCGAGCAATTCAGTTTAGCATAAGTACGCAGTTTTAATGTCAAAAAAGTTCTATTTTAAACAATTCAGTTCAGCATAAATACGCAGTTTAAATGTATAAAAACAGTAAACTCCAACCACCACTTAGTTCTATTTAACCCATAGATAGGCGACCTTTATCGGGTGCTACCACTCCAGGCCAGAGTGGACCTGGGAGCGATGGCAATGAAGGGGTACTCCGTATTCCACAAAGCTCCAGCATTGCTGGAACCTCACCATCAGATTGTTTATTGTCATATCCAAGACACTCATTGGGGGGGAGGTCTTATCTCTGCAGAGATGCGGTCGGTGTATTCTACAGCCCCAGCCGACTGGGCAATAAAATGATTTATATGCAAAATCACCTCATAAAAATTTTCTTTAATTTCAATTAACATAAAATTCTCTATTAACAAAATTGAATGTATAAACATTTTTTTTTTTTGCTTTCCAATATTTCTCCGGTTACTTGAAGCAAAATTCAACCATCTTAATTTAATCTCAAATTTTCTCTGTATACAATGCGTGTAAAATCTTTAAATATATCAATATCATCTTTACTGATGAAAGAACAAACAGCTGAAGTGAATGGGGCTTTTTTAATTTCATTTTATTTCTTATTTTCCAAAACAACATCGATTTTTTTAAAGATAAACCTTTTCTTTTCTCCAGGAATAGATATTTTAGAAAAGGAAATTTTCTTTACCCATAGAAACAAATCACCTTTTATTCCATTTGAAAACTAATTCGTTTTTCTTATCCATTTTCCAATTTTGCATTTTTTTTCTCCAAAATCCCCAGTTTTTTTTTTCAGTTGGGTAGCCATTTTGTTTTTCAACCTCTTTGCATTAATCTTTGCTTCTACAGTTTGCCTTTTCATTCCTATCCCTCACTAAAAGTAAATTTCCAGTTCTTTATATTTTTAATGAATCTTTTTTTTTCTTTTATTATCTTCTTTTTTTTTCCCAATATATGACGTAAAATGTCACTAAAATGTGAACCGATTGGATAACAAAGGAGAAATATTTGAATTAATTGACATTGGATTACATAACGTAATCAGTAAATTTCTTCTTCTTCTTCTTCTTCTTCTTCTTCTTCTTCTTCTTCTTCTTCTTCTTCTTCTTCTTCTTCTTCTTCTTCTTTTTTCTCGGTTGGTTCTATTCTTTTTCTTCTTTGTTTGTTTGTTTGTTTGTTTGTTTGTTTGTTTCTTTCTATCTTTTCCTGCTGCTTCTATTCTTTTTCTTTTTGTTTTTGTTTGTTTGTTTGTTTGTTTCTTTGTTTCTTTCTTTCTTTCTTTTCCTGCTGCTTCTATTCTTTTTCTTTTTGTTTTTGTTTGTTTGTTTGTTTCTTTCTTTCTTTCTTTTCCTGCTACTTCTATTCTTTTTGTTTTTGTTTTTGTTTTTGTTTCTTTCTTTCTTTCTTTCTTTATTTATTTATTTTCCTGCTGTTTTGATTCTTTTTGTTTTTCTTTTTGTTTTTCTTTCTTTCTTTCTTTCTTTCTTTCTTTCTTTTCCTGCTGCCTCTATTCTTTTTGTTTTCGTTTTTCATTCTTTCTTTCTTTCTTTCTTTTTTTCTTTGCCTGCTGCCTCTTTTCTTTCTTTCTTTCTTTTCCTGCTGCTTCTATTCTTTTTGTTTTTGTTTTTTTTTCTTTCTTTCTTTCTTTCTTTCTTTCTTTCTTTCTTTCTTTCTTTTCCTGCTGCTTCTATTCTTTTTGTTTTTGTTTTTCTTTCTTTCTTTCTTTCTTTCTTTCTTTTCCTACTGCCTCTTTTCTTTCTTTCTTTCTTTCTTTTCCTGCTGCTTCTATTCTTTTTGTTTTTGTTTTTGTTTTTCTTTCTTTCTTTCTTTCTTTCTTTCTTTCTTTTCCTGCTGCTTCTATTCTTTTTGTTTTTGTTTTTGTTTTTCTTTCTTTCTTTCTTTCTTTCTTTTCCTGCTGCTTCTATTCTTTTTCTTTTTGTTTTTCTTTCTTTCTTTCTTTCTTTCTTTCTTTCTTTCTTTCTTTCTTATCGACCCCCACCGTAACAATGTCAAATATTTCGGGATCACTTCAGCGAATATTGCTTTTTTTATTTCATTCAAATGAATTCCACTTGCTTAAAATGACCCGATATTTACAGAATATTATTCCCCCCCCTTATCCCTGCAAATGATTATCGATGCAAAGAAAAAAAAAACGAGGAATATTGTCTACCAAAGGTATATAACGATTTATTTATCTATTTCTATTCAACATAAAAACCTGTCAGTCCGATAACTGAATGTAGCCATCTACTAAGTTTAACTTAGTTTTGCACCAGTGGGGCACCTAGTGAGAATCAAACTCGCTATACAATATACGATACTAGGCATTAACAAGGGGGAATCTCCAGAGTTTGATCTTTTTTTAAGAGCTGCAAAATTCCATTTCAACAATAATGAGTTGAAGAAAGCGAAAAATTGTCGGAATTGTATTGATTGATTTTAACGGCATGTCAACCCGTGGAATGCTATTTTATGCCTAAAGGTTAGGATATCACGTTCCTATTTTAATTTGTTGTTCTTAAGACTTTGATTTTTGTTAGTGTTTTTTATGGAGGAAGAGTGGCAAACAGTCCTATCGAATACAAAATGGTTTTGAAATAGATCTATTTGAAACAAAGATGGGAGTGGGTGTCCTTATGGTGTAATGGTTAAAGCGCTGGATTGCGGAATCGTAGTATGTGAGTTCGAGCTCCAGTCATCCTATCACGTTCACTTTCTGACTAATATCCTTTGGAAAAGTTATCAATCCCGTTATCTTCCCAGCTATGAGTTAACTTGTACCACAATTGTTCTTCTAGAATGATGGATTTGGCATTAAATAACCCAAGAAGGTTGATTTGCAATTAAGCAACAGAGATGGTACCAACAGGGACTGCTACCCCAGATAAAGAATATCGGCAATAAAGGAGTACTCTATACTCCCAAGATCTCCAAAACGGGAGCCTCATCATCAGACACATTTTAATGGCATACACAATTTGTCCTAAGTAGGACACTGAACTGCATCCGGGATTTAGGCTGAAAAGAAAATGAATGTTTTATAAAAAATAAAGAAATATTAGGGGTTATTTATGGGTAATTATGTTAGATAATTTCTCTTTTCAACAAAAGATACCAGGATTTTATTATTTCTTGTGGAACTTTACACAGTCAAAATAGATATTATTAGGTGTTATTTATGTCCAAACTCTGCATCATTGAAACTAAAAAAAAAAAGAAGGAAAGTGTAGCGGTTCAAAGATAAGTATACCCCGTATGTACATTCATCTAATTTTATATTTTGGTTTGGCTGGTTTCTTTGTTTAACGACATACCAACCATCATGGGTTATGTAATGCCAAAGAATGACAGTAGTAGTACTATCTATCTCCTAGGTGAGGGAATAAAAGGTTTATGCTTTTCCCAAGGGTATTTGTTCGAAAGTGAACATAATAGCACGACTGGAGATCGAACCCGCTTACTACGATGTCACAGTCCTGCACGTTGGCTACAATACCAACTGAGCTGTTACAATCTTATTTTTTGGTGTTGCAATTTCATTTTTTGGTTACAGAGACGTTGCAATCTAAACTTTACTTTACCGAGGTGTTGCAATTTGAATTTTTCGTTACAGATGTGTTGCAATTTGAATTTTTAGTTACAGATGTGTTGCAATTCAAATTCTTGGTTACAGAGATATTGCAATTCTATTTTTTATTTACAGAGATGTTGCAAATTAAATCTTAGCTTATAAAAGTGTTGCAATTCTATTATTTCTGTGAGAAAGGTATTGAAATTTGAATATTTGGTGAGAAAAGTGTGGCAACTTTTTGTACTAGAGATATTGCGATTGGGGAGGGCAGAGGTGTAGCAATTTAAATTTTCGGTTATAGAGATGTTGCAATTTAAATTTTTGGTTACAGAGGTGTTGTAATTTTATACAGAGATGTTGCAAATTTTTTGTTACATAGCTGTTACACTTTAAGCTTTTTTGTTGTTTTTATTTTTTACTGTAGATTCTTTCTTTCTTCTTTCTTTGTTTAATGTCATATCAACTCTTTTTAGGTTATTTAATGCCAAAGCCATTCTCCTAGAAGAACGGTAGTGGTACTATTTAACCCATAGCTGGGAGGATAAGGGGGCTCATACCTTTCCCAAGGGTATTTGCCCAAAAGTGAACGTAATAGCGCGACTGGAGTACGAACTCGCGTACTACGATTCCGCAGTCCAACGCTTTAACCATTACACCACGAGGACACCCCCTTTTACTGTAGAATATACCGACTGCTTCTCTGCAGAGGGGTAAGACCCCCCCAACGAGTGTCCTGGATATGACACTAAACAATCTGATGGTGAGGTTCCAGCAATGCTGGAGCTTTGGGGAATGCGGAGTACCCCTTCATTGCCATCGCTCCCAGGTCCACTCTGGCCCGGAGTGGTAGCACCTGATAGGGCCATATCTATAGGTTAAATAGCATACTTATGCTAAAGTGAATTGTTTGAGTAAACTGAATAGCTTGAAATAGAAATGTTTTTGACACTTAAACTGTACTTGCATTTAAACTGCGTGCTTATGCTTAACTGAATTATTTGAAATAGAACTGTTTTTTGACATTAAAACTGTATTTACACTTAACTGAATAGTTGAATTGTTTGAAATGGAAATTTTTTTGACAAATAAACTGTTTACTTATGCTAAACTGAATTGTTTTAAATAGAACAGATTATTTACATAAAAATGGATTTGGCGTTAAATAACCTACAAAGGTTGATATGCCTTAAAAACCAAATCAACCAACCATTTAAATTTTTGGTTAGAGAGGCGTTGCAATTTTATTTTTCGTTACAGAGATGTTGCAAATTTTTTTTTACAGGGGTATTGCAATTTTTTTTTGGGGGGGGGAGGATTATCGAGGTGTTGTAATTTAAATCTTTGGTTACAAAGGTGTTGTTATTTTATTTTTTGGTGAGAAAGGTGTTACGATTTTTTATTTTTTGTGGGGTAATAGAGATGTTGAAATTTTTATTTTTGACTGCAAAAGTGTAGCAATTTTATTGTTGGTTACAGAGATGTTGCAGTTTTATTTCTCGTTACTATATTGTATATAGTTGCGTATAAAATCGTGTATATGTGTGCATCAAGATGCTTTTAAAGAATATTTCATGGATATCATTGTCATTCAATCGCCTTACCATTATACTCGACCGGGTATTGTTTTCAAAAATGTAGCTCTGTGGATGGCTGAATATTTTGTCGGGGGACGCTCATTCAGAGAGGGAACTATGAGGAAGCATCCACAAAGGAAAATACTTCTTTCTTTTTTATTTGATTTTTGAGGGTAGTGAGTTCTGCTGTGAAAAATTTATCTGTCTGAACAAGTACAAAAAAGTCGAAACAAAAAAAAAAATGAACATCAGATAAAATAATTTGATCAATAGTCAATAAGGAAAATTTATTTGATCGGAGAAGAATTGAACTCAATTTAGCCGCCATTGTTTAACAAAATAACCCAAAACCGCGCTATGCCCTGGTGATTCTTCACTGTTTGGCAAGTCTAGTGGAAAACACAAGAACAAATCTTTCGTTAAAATCTAACAAAAATCAATCATTGTAAAATAACGCTTACTGGTAACACTGAGGTAAAGAAAGTTGGAAAGGGTTCACAAAGTGCAGAGTTCAAATACCTTTACCCAAAAATATACTGAAAGCTCTTACAAAAACATAGTTCAGTATTACTAGTTAAAATTCAACATGTAGGGTAAATTTTCACCAAGTACTTATGATTGCCTGGAAGAAACTGCGTTTCATTTTATCGGTTAGGTCTGATTTCCATATAATCGATAGCCTATTGATAGCTGTCCATGCTTTCGTTAACCTCGTGTCGATGTCCTTTTCGGTTGACGCTGCTTCCTAGGTAAGTGAATTTGTCAACTAGTTTAAGAGGGGTTCCGTCTATAGAGGAGATTTCACCTGTTTGATTATAGCACATATATTCCGTTTTGTGTGCATTGACATAGAGGCCTATGCCTGCGGCTGCTCGTTCCAAACTATGCAGTAGTGTTTCGGCTTGGTTGGGTGTATTTGTATTTACTGCTATATGGATGCACTACATGGACTCTAACAAAACGCCTGGGGAAGAAGCTAGACGGCAATTACACAAGAATGCTGCGAGCAATCTTGAACAAGTCCTGGCGGCAACACCCCACAAGACACCAACTGTACGACCACCTGCCTCCTATCACGAAAATTATTCAAGTTAGACGAACCAGACATGCAGGATACTGCTAGAGAAGCAGGGGCGAATTCATAAGTGATGTACTCTTATGGACCCCCACACATGGCCGTGCAAAAGCAGGACGACCAGCACGAACATACATTCAGCAACTATGTGAGGATACGGGATATTGTCCAAAAGACCTGCCTGAGGCGATGAACGATAGGGAAAAGTGGCGAGAGAGGGTCAGGGATATCCGTGCTACCAGCACGACATGATGATGACTTATGATTGCCATTAACTAGAATATTTACTGTGACGTTTCAGCTGAAATGTCCGTCGACCTTCTTTCTGCGTTTCATGTCGAACTTTGGCATCGGGCAGACGTGCTGTGGCGAGTTTGCGGGTATTGTCCTCTATCCTCCAATCCAAGTTTCTTGGAGCCGATGTAATGCTTTCTGGGTAATTGTTACGATGGAGGTTGTGTCTCAAACTAACCATTTCTTTTTTATATACATCAGTATCACTACTAATGGTTTTTTCTCGATGTTTTAAGCAACGGAATATTCCATTCTTTACCGATATGTTTTATCGTCATCTACAGCATCATAACGACACAATAAATAACAGACGCAATGACAAAGACAGACGCAGGAAGACTTCTTTAACAAAATATTTACCTCTCACTTTATTGCAAGGGTTCGAAAAGGTTATTCAAGGTTTGCGTGTGAGAGGGAGCTGGTGACCGAACATAAACTGTAATATTTTGACCCCCACTCTTATAGCCGTCAACGTTGTGTCTTTCTCGTTCTCCTGATGCTCAACCGGATGCCCTGGGGTCCACTCTACTGGGTGCTGGCTTTCTTAACTGCATCTTATCAGCATCTTCTCTGGACCCCAACTCATCAGGACCCCAAGCCCCTTCGGTCTGGTGTGGCTTTCCCTACCACAACTCGTCTATAACTCCCTCTCCAACTGGAACTTGAACTCAACTGGAACCGGAACTCAACTCAATTCAACTGTCTGACTTCAGTCTTGACTGAGCTATATAATAGTTCAACGCCCACTCGATCGCCCACTCGATCTTTGAAATCGCATGTTTAATCGTCATCAAGCGGAAATAACTGTCATGCAGTTCAGAGGTCACTCTCTTCCGGTGCGTCAGTCTATGAGAGTATCATGGGATTTTTTAGCTTGTCCCATTTTGTTAGCCAATTTCCGCCCACGCGATTTCCTCTCCTAACTGCCATTGGAATGTGTCACTTCCTTCCGGTGCATCACCTTGAATGGCATTTTGGGCCGGGTCGAAGGTCAAAATACTACAGTATATGGATTATGGGAGTTGAAATTGAGGTACTGTCAGGTGAAAGTGGGCTTACGATACACAGATGACCTGAATCCTTGCTTTGTGCGTGTTACTAATACATCGAGAAAGGGTAATTTGTAATCCAAAAGATATGTGGTCCATATGACATCAGGACAGTATTCAAAAGTGGTTTAACTCTCCGGAAATATCTTTTCCGTGTCAAGCCACCAACGGAATTCAACATGATCAAGAAATATGTTTACTCCATCCCTTGTAGTGACACTGATGCATTTCAAGGAGAAATGATTAGTTTGAGACACAACCCCCATCGCAACAACTACCCAGAGTGCATAACATCAGCTCCAAGAAACTTGTATAGGAGGATAGAAGGCAATACGCAAAATCTCACCACAGTATGTCTGCCCTATGTCAAAGGACTTGCCGAAAGGATCGAAAAGTTATGAAGTCCATATGACATTAGGAAAGTATTCACAAGTGGTTCTTTGGAGATATCTCTTCCGGGTCAAGCCACCAACGGAATTCAACATGATCAAGAACTGTTTTTACTCTATCCCTTGCAGTTATGGTAAAATATATAAAGGCGAGACAGGTCGCCCACTAAAAGTAAAGCTAGAAGAACATCGGAAGGCAGTAGTGCGAAGTGAGATTGAAAAGTCGGGTATGGCGGACCATATATGGAAGGAAAAGGGAAACCATCTGCCTTTATGGGATGAATTTGAAATAGTTGATAGAGTTAAACATTGGAGGATAAGACACCTTAAGGAATCAGCACATATGTTGGGCTACAATGACCTGCTGAGTAGACCAAGTATAGAGATGAATACAAAATGGGAACCGATAATGGAAAAGGATAGATAAAAAAAAATCTGAATTTGAGCACAGGTAAAAAATCATACATAATAGTAGTAATCCTAGTCAAGTAAGAACATTAAGTTTTAAAGTCCCAAAAATGCACACTAAACTGTCAAGCAGGACACATAGCATAACGTTTATAGGCGTTGGTTCCCTAAGCTTCTAAGAAGACAATCAACTGGAGGTTGCATGTTCAATCCTGGCTGCAGGCGAGTAACAATACAGGAATACTTAACATCTGTACCCGGTTATGGCTAACGGAATCAGAACAGGCAACCCCCATGTATTCAATAAAGAACGTAGTTCGAAGTTCCGTGTAGGTTCCCGAGTTCGACAAAGAAGGCCGGAGGACATATTTGTCGAAACGTTGTGGAAATAAAGATGAAGACAATTGTCCGAAAACCCTTCATGATAAAAATCATCTCGATTTGTTTCAGAAATGTAGACAACTAAGATTGAGACACTTTTGTTAACCATCACCGGGTACAAGTATTTAGTTCTTGTAAGTTTTAATTGTTATTCTTACCTGTAGTTGGGATTGAACCTGCAATCTCTAGATGACTTCACTCAGAAGCACTTTTCAACTAAATGCCTTATTCACTGCAAAGTGTGTCTAGCTGATAGTGATACTAATAAGGGTGAATAAATTGTGGCCTGTTGGCTACATGATACCCATTGCACTATTCTGTGCAATCCATGGGAGCCTCTAAAAGAATAAAAAAATAAACACTTGCAATTGAATTGAGACTAAATTCTTTTGATTTTAAAAGATGTGGCCCTTTGATAATTCATAACCTTGGGAAAGGTATGGCCCTCCTTATCCTCGCAACTATACGTTAAGTAGTATCATTGCTATTTGTCTAAATTTCTGAGATGAAGCTTGATAATAGTTATTAGTTCAAATATTCGGACTATTGCCCTTGTCTTTCTTGTTATACTCATGTTTCAGCCAATATATCCTTCGGCCTTCTTCAGGCGTTTCATGTCGAACTCAGGAGTCCACACAGAATCTCAAATTGAACCCTTCATTTGAACCAGAGGGGTAGACTTTTCCAATTTTGTGAACCATGACTGGGTATAAGTATTAAGTGTTCCTAGTTATTCTTTTTGTTTATTCTTTTGTTACCTGTTGTTGGGATTGAACCTGCAACCTCTAGATGGTCCGCCATACCCGACTTTTCAATCTCATCTTGTACTACTGCCTTTCCAACCAAACGCCTTATCCACTACGCCATGCGTCCTTGCTGGACAATTTACAGTAAATTTTTAGGACTTATTAACCTAATGTCTCCATGAGTTACTCCTCTTCACAATCATATCAGATGTTTTTTACCCTCGCTCATATCGCAATTTTTTTTTACGAGCCTTTTTGATTAATGGTTCCCAAATCGTCTGTTGGTTATTTAACAGCATATCAACCTTCTCGGGTTATTTAATGCCAAATCCATCCCTTTAAAAACACAAACAGAGGTACTAGTTAACCTATAAATGGGAGAATAAGGGAGTTCATGCCTTTCCCATGGATATTAGCCCGAAAGTGAACGTAACAGCGCAACTGGAGTTCGAACTCGCGTACCATGATTCCGCAGTTCAGCGCTTTAACCATTACACCACAGAGACACCTCCCACAAAGCGTATTCATCTCTATACTTGGCCAACTCAATAGGTCACTGTAGCCCAACATGTGCGCCCCTTCTTTCAAACATCTTATCCTCCAGTGTTCTTCCTTATCAATTCTTTAACTTGATCCCACAAGGGCAGATGGTTTCCCTTTTTTTTTCCATAAATGGTCAGCCATACTCGACTTTTCAAACTCTCCCCTTCATACTTCATTTCGTGAGTAGCATGTTTCACCTATGTACACTCTATTGCAACTACATGGGATGGAGTACACTCAATTTTTAATTGTGTATTCTTTTTAGGGCTCCTGACGCGGCAGAGATATTTTTGAAGAGTCGAGCTGCTGGTGAATATTGTCCTGATATATCACTAAACAATTGGGCTAGCGTTTATTGTATTGTCCTGATGTCATATGAACTGCATATCTTTCGAATATTTTCAGCTGGAGCCTTGACATAGAGCAGTCTAGGAGAAGGAAAACTCTGAATTCAAACCTGTTAAACTCCGCTTAAAAATTGACCTTGTGTAATATCCTGCCCGAGCGGAGGGGTTGGTAAGTAGGACATAAAGCAGACACACTATGGTGAATTTTCGGGTATCGTTTTCTGTTGTTCGATCTAGATTTCTTGGAGCCGATGTTATGCTCTCTGGGTAGTTGTTGCGATGGAAACAGTCTCTTAAACTCTTTATTTTCTCTTGATACACATCATTGTCACTGCAGATGGGTTTTTTCTCGGTGTTGTAAAGAACGAACTTATGGTGTTAGAAATTGCATAGGGTGTTACGAGAATATTTTTTACAATGGCGTTCATGGTTTGGTTTAGTTTGGTTTTATTGCATATCAACCATTGTAGGTTATTTAATGCCAGATCCTTTTTATACATATATATTGAATATTTGATTTCTAAACATATTTTTAGATAATATTTTTAAATGAGCCTGAGCTCATTTTTTTCACACAGTTAAATAGTTTCACTTATTTCCATTCAATACGAATCATTCTATTTACTATTAATCATTTGTTTGCACACAGTTCAATGTTTTCAAGTATTGTTATTTTACACTAACAATCCAATTAAACATCAGTCATCTGTTTACACATTTAATGATCAAACAGTTCCATTTCAGGGGTGTCCTCGTGGTGTAATGGTTAAAGCGATGGACTGCGGAATCGTAGTACGCGAGTTCGAACTCCAGTCGCGCTATTACGTTCACTTTCTGGCAAATACCCTTGGGAAAGGTATGAACCCCCTTATCCTCCCAGCTATGGGTTAAATAGTACCACTACTGTTCTTCTAGGAGAATGGCTTTGGCATTAAATTACCAAAAACGAGTTGATATGCCATTAAACAAAGAAAGAAAGAAAGAAGTTATATTTCAAACAATTCAATTTAGCACAAGTACAGCGTTTTTTGTTCACAAAATTTAGTTTAGCATAAGTAGAAAGTTTGAATGTCAAACAGTTCTATTTAACCCATAGATAGGACCCTATCAGGTGCTACCAACCCGTGCCAGGGCAGACCTGGGAATGATAGCAATGAAGGGGTACTCCGCATTCCCCAAAGCTCCAGCATTACTGCAGCCTCACCATCAAATAGTTTAGTGACATATCCAGGACACACATTAGGAAAGTCTTACCCCTCTGCAGAGATGCATTAACTGTATTCTACAGCCCCAGTCTACTGGGGTTAACCTATCAGGTGCTACCACTCCGTGCCAGAGTGGACCTGGGAGCGAAAGCAGAGGAGTACTCTGCATTCCTCAAAATTCCTGTAATACTGAAGTCAGATTGTTTAGTGTCGTATCTAGGACTCTCGTTGGGGGAGTCTTACCCCTCTGCAGAGATGCAGTCGGTGTATTCTGCACCCCCAGGAGATTGGGCCTCAGAACATTCGTTGGGGGACTCTTACTCCTCAGCAGAGATGCAGTCGGTGTATTCTGCACCCCCAGCCGATTGGGGGACTCTTACACGTCTTCAGAGATGCAATCGGTGTATTCTGCACCCCCAGCCGAGTGGGGGACTCTTATACGTCTACAGAGATGCAGTCGGTTTATTCTGTACCCCCAGCCGATTGGGCTAGCGTTTATTGTAAAACTACGGACGTAAAAAAATCAGTAATTATAAGTTATGACTTTCGGCAGCTGTTTGATTAGTTTCGTAACTGAACTCACTATTCGTGGCTTTTAAGACTAAAGACCCTCTCAATGTTTTACGATATACCTTTAAATAATTACTAATATGTAAGTATTTACCCAAACCCCTCCACCTTGAACAGGATGAGGACACAATGTTAATTTTTAAGCCTGTTTGAATTGAAAGTTTTCCTTCTCCCTGATCGGTTGCTGTATAAAGATAAAGTGCATTGTCTGCCTTACTATTTACCCAAAGCTGTTAGGAGAACAGACGGATTCAGGTTTTTTCCAAGGAGATTAGCGGGAAGTAAAATTGCTAACAGCTTCCTTCGGGATTTGAACTCAAGTTCTCGAGTCAATTATCAATGGCGATAAACATTACGCCACAGGCGCCCCCAAATTTTACTTAGTATAAAACTTGGTGAGATGAAGGAGTAAGATTGTGT
Organism: Sepioteuthis lessoniana; assembly: GCA_963585895.1. NCBI lineage: Eukaryota > Metazoa > Mollusca > Cephalopoda > Myopsida > Loliginidae > Sepioteuthis > Sepioteuthis lessoniana. Next base: position 125,123 of record CAUZXS010003924.1, on the reverse strand, counting down.
AGCACTTATCTTTCAAGTTGGGATCAACTTTCACCTTATGGTCTGCCTGCCATGAAAATAGGGTCATGAAACATTCATTGCCTACAATTCATAATCATAAAAATGTTGGTTGGTTAGTTGGTCGGTTGGTTGGGTTTAATGGCATATCAACCTTTGTAGGTTATTTAATGCCTAATCTATTTTTAAATAAATAATCAGTTCTATTTCAAACAATTCAGTTTAGCATGAGTACACAATTTAATTGTTGAAAACATTTCTATTTCAAGCTATTCAGTTTAGTCAAACAGTTCTAATTCAAACAATTCAGTTCAGCATTAGTATGGAATTTAATTCTATTCAACCCATATATAGGACCCTATCAGGTGCTACCACTACGTGCCAGAGTGGATCTGGGAGCGATGCATTCCCCAAAGCCTCAGCATCACTGGAACCTAACCCTCAGATAGTTTGGTGTCATATCCAGGACACTCATTGGGAGGGGGTCTTACCCCTCTGCAGAGAAACAGTCGGTGTATTCTACAGCCCCAGCCGATCGGGCAATCATTCTTTTGGTTTTCAGTTTTTTGTTTATAGGCATATCATCCTTTGTGGTTTATTTAATGCCAAATTCATTCTTGAAGAAGAACAGTAGTGGTAGTATTTAACCAATAACTGTTGGGGGAGATAAAAGGGTTACTGATTTATTCGAGCTCCGACACTTTTTGTCAATTTTTGTAAACTAGAGCGTCCAATAGATGACAATGATACCAATTATGGTTGGAGCTCTCGGAACAGTAGGGCAGGTCGATATTGGAACCGTTAGGTTGTGCTTAATTTGAAAGATGGAGGTTTGATATAAATAATGACATAAGATATTTTTTCTAAATCATTGCCTTTTATTGTAGAAATGAGTTTTAAGATAAAGTTAAGGGTCAAAACTGAAGCTTTGTTTAATGTCATCGAACAAAGAGAACTTATCGTTGTGTTGCATTTAGCTTTGAAATATCATTTCAGTGATCATTGAAATATTTAATGCCTTCTGAAAGTTCTGTGCCCAAATGATAAATAAAAACGTAAACGTAATTTAATTATATTTTCTTCATTCTCAACAAACCATAGAAAAATGAATTAGAATTATGAATAAGAAAATATTCACTTGTATAAAGGCAAAATTTAGACTGAATATAAACTATTTGGCAACGATGAAAGATCACTTCCTTTTTTCTTTTTTCTTTTTTTTTTTTTTTGTTATTTTTCAATGGAAGAAATTACACTTATTTAAATTTTGAATTAAATAGAGAAATTTCTTCACTTTAATCAACAGTAGCGAAATGAATATATTTTCAGGGTGAATCTTGTCTACAGAAATTTCTTATGATGGCTATAAATTTAAGTTTTACCATTTTAAATACTTTTTTTTTTTAGTATTGATCTGTTTTTTGTAATAAAATCAATTTGTTATTTGTATTTTTATGCAACAGACATAACTATTAGAAAAAGAAAGGAAAAAGCCGGTTTAAACTAGATAATTTTGTATTTTTGAAGTGACTGGCGTTTATTCAAAATGTGTTTGTTTTCACTCAAAGAAAAAAAACTGGGAAACATCTGAACAAGTTATTTGATATTTCTTCACGTTATTGTAAACTATCTGTTTTTAAATATGCTGGCTTTGCTGTAAAGGAAAACAAAGAAAATTACTTGCTACTTCTTCACGTTGCAATAAACTGTTTTTAGATGAGATGGCTTTGCTGTAAAGGGCAATAAAGAAAATTATTTGATCTTTCTTCACGTTGCTATGTTATATCATTGCGGAAGGATTTTTTTTTTCTGTTATCATTTTTCGTTTTGTATATCTTGCCTTTCGGTTTAGTTAGGCTGAGAACCTTTCGGCTTAGTGCATGGGTTAGTTAGGTGCACACATTGAGTGCTGGTGTTCACGCGCACGCGGGGCGAACGTGACAATCACAGATGTCACAATAAAAACCCCAGATAAAAATGTTACCGGGGACGTGAATGGCGTCATACCCGGAAGCGATGGGCTGAGAATTTTGGAGTTTGAAAAAAACAGTTAGTTGAGTTTTGGACTTAGAGGAAGCAAGTTGATTTTCGGAGCTCGCCGAGGTCAGACCAGTACTTTGTGGCGTGGTGCCGCACGTGGTGGGGTCAGATGGAAAAGTCAGCATAGAAAGAAATTGTGTCTCTCTCTCCTCATGTCGAAAAACCTTAAACTCAAAAAGGTTTTAAAAGTTTCGTACCTGATCCAATTTCGTGTTTTTCGGATTCCTATATTTTTATGAACATTATGAACGTTTTATGCATGTGAATATCTTGGTCGTATTTTTGGACGTGCATATGATACAGCTAGAAACTATTTGTTTTAGATTTGATTACTTTTCTGTAAAGGGCAAAAAAGAAAATTATTTGATTTTTCTTCACGTTTCTGTAAATTATCTGTCTTTAAATGTGATGACTTACAGTAAAAGGCAAAAAAGAAAATTATGTGATCTTTCTTCACGTTACTATAAACTGTCTTTAGATTTGCTGTGTATTGAAAAGATTTTTTAAATAATTTTATCCATAAACATTGAAGTTCTGCACTGGTTAAGAGATTGTGCATCCATGCTTGCAGAAGGTTTTTCAATGAAATTTTCACCTTTAATGAATAGAACAACAACGGAGTATTGTTATATAACATATGCCATGGATTTTCAGTTCCTTCCTAGTGACCCCATGTGCTTTGACAAGCTGTCACTCTGTGATTGGTAAACAGGACAGCTCATCGGGGCACTCGGTTACAACAGGTTTATAGAGACCACATGATGAGAATCACGCGGTCAGATTTGGACAAAGTGCAGAGAATCGCGGTCGAGCCAGGGACACGCTGCCGATCTGAGGGTTAGGTCGTCTCTGACAAGCTTTCAAGAGGTTGCAAGCGTTGGCACCCCCTAGTTCCCGGAAGAAGATTTAGGAAGAAGTCCTCTCTCTGAGTATATGTCTCTCTATCTATCTCTCAACTAACAACAAACTATGGGCCCTTTTCGAGAATAAAATGAGTGATATATTTTTATAAAGAAGTGTGTTTCGTTCGTTCATTGAATTTCGTATTATCATTATGGCTATACAACAGTATTCTAATTTCCTTGCACATTGACTTGGTGTGGAAAGAGCAGTAAAACTAACAACTGAAGCTTCACAAACTAAATATGGATAAGAAGCAAGTCACAAACACAGTATTACCAAATAATTGTGTCATCAAATTAAGCCTTCATTTACTTCAAAGGGAAATCAAACTGAACATTTCATTTGTATTATGAACATCCCACTAAAATCATTTGCACTATGTAACATAGTATAATATGTAACATAGTGTAATAGGTAACATAGTTTAATATGTTACATAGTAGAAAAGATTTTAGTGCAATGTTCAATGAACAAGACAAATTTAAAATATATTATCGTATAATTTGTACGTAGCAGAATTATGGTGTAACACACTTTGATATATCGATTTCTTTTATTAATAATATTCAAACAAATGGTGTAAAAATCTTATTCCTTGATTGACCTATTTTGTAATCCTTTATCATTCTTTTGCTTTTGTTTTTCAAATACAGTAAAAAAAAAATAGCGTCCCATTGAGACCCATTCTCTCTATGGTAGGTTCTTCTCTGTACAAAGTTGCTAAATGGCTTACTACTATTTGGCAGCCTGTGTTGGATCACAACAGTATCTGCTGTATTAAGGACTCCTTTGATTTCTCCAGTTTCATAACAGGATATTCTTTGACGGATAAGTTTATGTGTTCTTTGATGTCCGTTGTTTATTTACCAGCGATCCTTTTCTTGAGACTATTGATATTTGTACTGATTTACAATATCGTAGTCATTGGTCCCCCACTTCAGATTCTTGAAAACATATTTATTGAAGCAATAAAGTCTGCTACAATGTCTGAAGAATTTACTTTTCGCAATATCATTTACAGACAGATCAAGGGGGTCTCGATGAGGTCTCCATTAAGACCTGCTTTGGCTAATATTTTCGTGGGGTTTCATGAACTGTATGGTCCAAATAAGCCGATTGTCAATTTTCGTTATGTTGACAATACGTTTTGTCTCTTTAATTGCTAGTCTGATGCGGACTTGTTTCTTTAACTCCCTTAATAAGATACACCCAGCCCTTAAATTCACACTAGATAAGGAAACTGATTATACGTTGCCCTTTTTAGATGTGTTTGTTCGTATGACTTCTTTACGTTATGTGACGTTACACTCAGTGGGATTCTTTTTGCCCCAACAAACAAAAAAATGGATCAAATGAAGACGCTAACACGTAGACCCTTAATGATTTGCTCTGAATCTACGGTGGGGGTGTTCATGTGGTGTAATGGTTAGAGTGATGGACTGCGGAATAGGAGTAAGCGAGTTCGAACTCCAGCCGCGCAATTGCGTTCACTTTCAGATAAATCCCCTTAAAAAAGGCATGAACCCCCTTATCCTCCCAGTTATGGATTAAATAGCATTACTGCTGTTCTTCTAGAAGGGTAGCTTTGGCATTAAATAACCCACGAAGGTTAATATGCAATTAAACAAAATAAACCTCTACCAAACCTATCTGAATCTCCAATTGATGCCGAGATCAAGTTTATCTCTAAGACTCTTTGCAGCAAAAGTTTTCTATTGAATGTTGTACAAACAGTTGTTACTAATAGAATAACTGAATTTAGCAAAATTAAACAGGAATCAGTATAAAAGTGTCCCGTTTATTTACGTCTTTCTTGGCTGAGTAGAATTAGTGAGAGATTTCCTCAGCAAATTTCATAAACTGTACAAAGGTATTATTTTTCTGCCAATGTTCCAGTGGTCTTTAACACTAAAACCATTTTGACAACTATCTGCAAAGATGTTCTTCCCCACCTCATCATAATAATTCTTTTATTTGTTTATTTGTACTTCCGGTTCATGCGACATAGGAAGAACTAATCAGAGGCTAGATACAAGAATTAAACAACATGTCTTAAAGAAAATACGTAATTTTATTGGAGGCTCGACTGAAAATCTTAAGAATACATACGGGTCTTTAATTGCAGAACGCTTTATAAATACATACGGGTCTTTAATTGCAGAACGCCTTATAAATACATACGGGTCTTTAATTGCAGAATACCTTATAAATAATCGTAACTGCGCTGTGAATTTTAGTGTGGACTTGTTCTCTAGACTGAGTAAGTCACACTCTTCATTTCATCTGAAAGTATTGGAGACAATTCTTATTTTGTCCGGCAGATCGTCTCTTTGAAAACAGAGGGAATGTCTGCTAGGATTTTATATTATTTCGATATATTCACCAATACAATATATTTTTCGTGTCCTAAATATTTCCCATATTTTGTTTTCTATTATTATTCTACACGATATTTTCTTCGATTTTGTTCTGTTGAGCGAGGACAAAACCGGTCAGCTAGCAGGTCTCCATTTCTTTTTTCTTTTTCTTTCTTTTTTTTTTTTTTTTTTGCTTTTTAGGTTTTTATTTACATTGTAAATACAACTTTGGATCTTTTTATTGTTTTAATTAAGTTTTGTACGCCCAAGAATATCTTTTTTAAAAATGCCATAGTTTGTTAGTAGTGATTCGGGCTTAGAATTCTGGTTTTAATATATTTTCGAATCATTGTACCTGTACAAACGTCAAATTTATCTGGATTTATTTTTGCAATAGTAAAACTTATTAAGTTGGTTTGTAAATAAAAACCAGCGGAAATTAAGAATTTCTGTACGTTTTTTAGTGACAATCTTTATGCCTAAACATTCAAAAATTGGTAAAACCTAAGAACTTAATTTGTCATGTTAGATCTTATGGCATCAAACCCTATTATTTGTACCAGTTGAATGGTAATTTTATTTTTTAAGGGAAAAATAAGCCTACCCTATTGGAACGGTTGCCAAAAACCTATAAAATAGTCTGGGAAACAAGAAATCCGGGAAAGAATCGAGATTGTCCAAGCAATAGCACTACTTAGATCGACTAGATTACTTTAATATGAGAATTGAAGAGATTTTTTGTTACTCGAACTTAAAAAAATAATAATACCAATTTCTACTGATGTGAAAATATCACAAGGAGTTTGAAAGGGCAAATATACATTTTGGTTATACAACTTTATCTATTTCACATTAATATATTTGCCACCGTTGAAACATCAGATATATACAGGGTTCATTAAATAAGTTTCCAGACTTTTTTCATATGGGCACTTTTAACTCTACTCCCCTTCGAAGTAACCTCCTCCGGCTGCAATGCACTTGTTGTACTGTTCCAACAACTTCTGGAAGGCCCCATGGAAGTCCTCTTGTGTGAGCATGTCAATGACCTTCGTCAAATCCTCTTTCATCTCCTCAATTCTCTCATAACGACAGCCTCTGAGCTTAGGGAATAACCAAAAGTCACAGGGAGCAAGGTCTAGACTATAGGGCGGGTGAGGAACTGTCTTGGTGCCCATCTTGGTCAAATAGTCTGTGACTGTCTGTCCAGTGGGAACCCAGTGCATGTAGATCATGCCAGTGCTGTCAAAAAAAGGGATCATCAAAAGTTTGTGGATGGATTTGCTCTGCCTGGCCTTCTTGGGTCTGGAAGAGCCAGCATACTTCCACTGGGAACTCTGTCTCTTGGTCTCTGGATCATAGCAGAAGATCCAGCTTTCATCGCAGGTCACAAGAGCATCAACAACTGCGGGATCTGAATTGATCAGCTCGACCATCTCCTTGCTGATCTTCTCTGAGCACCCTTGAGACAAACTTCGCGCCAATCTTCCGCATCTTCAGTTCCTCGCGAATAATTGTGTGTACAGTTCCCACGCTGATATCAAACGGTGCACTTATAGTCTCAATAGACACACAACGGACCTTATCCGTGAAATTCTTTATTTGGCCCATAAACTCTAGTGTTCTGACTTTCTTACTCCTCCCACACCTCTCATCATCCCTCACAGATTCCCTGCCTTCCTTGAATCTCTTATGCCACTCAAAAACAAGATGCTCGATTCATGCAAGATGGTCGAAAAGCAGTCTAAAGCATTCTATACGTTTCTGAGGCATTTTTTCCGAGTTTAAAACAGAATTTTATTGCATATCGTTCTACTAAAGTGTCCTCACGTCCAGATTGCATTTTTGAAATTCACCAGCGGTGACAATCAGGATTTAGTAGGGTGTATTCCAATTGCTTCTGTAGCTGTTGATTTGAACCTGAAATCATAAAAATTGGTCAGTCATCTCATAAGATGTATAGCAATAACATACTGAATTTTCAAGAGTTAACGGCAATTCTAAATGCCTGAACAAAAAAGTCTGGAAATATATCGAAGGCACCTCGTAAAAATCCACATTGATCAAAATAAAAATACAAATTGACCCTATTCCAACTTTAAAAATACTCAACAAAAATATCAACATAAGTTCCCAGTTATGGTTTAAATAATACCACTACTGTTCATATATGAAGATGGCTTTGGCATTAGATAATCCGCGAAGGTTATTATGCCGTTAAACAAAAAAACGTGTTAAGAGGGTGGTGGCAATTTAGCAAATTATACTTAACGAGTTCGTAATAGAATGTAACTTATGAATACTGCAGAGGAGTCTTCTGGGCACTGTGAAAAGAATCTAATGCTGAAATGAATCATGAAATGAACTAACAAAACAAAACAAAAAAAACAAATAACAGGAGGATTTTATATATTATGTTGGCAATAAACAAAAATTTACAAAATTATCTTTTCGTGTATTAATTTTTACGCATGTTTAGATAAAAGTTTTTAGTATTTTTTTTGTTTTAGATTTTTACTTGCGTATCAGTTTTGAATTCCTTTGGGGATAAAACCTGCTTATCGTCATGAAATTCGGAACTGATATATTTTCTTCACACGCTGTGGTATCAATGGCCTGACTTCCTCGACTATTGGGGTGCTCGTGACCGACACAATGGATAAATGGTACTCGGGTCCATTAGACAGAAGGAAGTTATTATAGGAAATTAACGCTTACGTGGGTCTTTTTTCTATTTTAAAGTCGATAAAATGCTTCGATTAAGAAGCGTTACAAATTATTGATGAATTATGTTCTTAAATCCACTGCAATGAATTGTTGGCAACGAATTGTTGGCTACGAATCGTTGGCTACGAATGGCTGGATATAAATTAGTAACAACGAATTATAGACTATTTATTGTAGGCTACGAATTGTTGGCTATAAATCAATGCTAACGAATTATAGGCTATGAATTATTGGCTTGGAATTGTTGGCTAAGTATTGTTGGCAACGAATTATTGGCTATAAATCAGTGGCTATGAATTGTTGGCAATGATTTGTTGGCTATAAATCAATGGCAACGAATTATTAGCGGTGTATTGTGGGCCAAGAATTGTCAAAGAATCAGTGGCAACGAATTATAGGCTATGAATCGTTGGCTGTGAATTGTTAGCTACGAATTGTTTACTATAAATTAGTGGCAATGAATTGTTGGTTATGAATTGTTGGCTACGAACTGTTAGCTATAAATCAGTGGCAAAAAATTATTGTCTATGAATTGTAGGCTATGAATTTGTGGTTACGGATTATTGGTCACCAATTATTCGCTATGAATCGTTGGGTACAAATTGTTGACTATAAATCAGTGACTACGAATCATTAGTTACGAATTGTTGCCTATGAATTGTTGGCTACAGGTTTTTGGCTATGAATTGTTGACTACGAATCGTTGACACTAAATCGTTGGCTGCGAATTGTTAGCTATGAATTCTTCCGTATAAATCGTTGGTTATGAATTGTTGGCCCATGAATCGTTGGCTATAGTTTGTTGGCTGCAAATTGTTGGCTTTTTAATCAGTGGCAACGAATTATTGGCTGTGAATTGTTACATATGAATTGTTCCTATGAATTGTTGGCTGCGATTTGTTGGCTACAAATTAGTGCCGATAAACTAAACTGGTCTCATGAAAATAAGCATTTGACTTTGTACTTTATCTCTGCTTGAATAGCAACAAGGATCACCAGATTGAAGACAGAAGGGGTTAAATGTACCACGTTCTGTTTGTTCGATGACATACAACAGTGGCAGTAAAGGAGGAGTATAAAAGGAAGGAGGGGGAAGATGAGGGCAAGGAAGAAAAATCAGGAAAAAGAATAGTCGATGTAAAAGAGAAAAAAGAGAATGAGGATATATATATATATATATATATATGTGTGTGTGTGTGTGTGTGTGTGTATTTTTTTTCATCATACAACATGTGAAAGCACGTGCGATACCATGTCCTTATCAGCCGCCATCCAGGGGTGATAACACAGTTTCAGTAGTTCAAGGTGGTACTACCACTCCTGGCGCTACCAAGCAGCTTTTGTCACCGGACAGAGTATTAAGAGAATTATATATATATATATATATATATATATACGCCAGATCAATTAAGAGCAGAGACTACATTGGACGTTAATCTTCATTTTTAGTGTGCAGTTTGTGATTTAAAAAAAAACGCGTTTACTTTCGGCGATTGATGCTATTACGCGTTTATAGTAACCGTTTCTCGCGTAATCACATGGGAAAGATGGTTCCACGTGTATTTCCTTTATGCTGAAAACTTCTCGCTTTCGACCAAATCCAACTTGATGCATATTGCGCTGCGGTCTATATATATATATATATATATAAGACAAAAGGAAGAAATGAAAAATAATGTTATTTATAAAGCGTTGCTTAGATATGGCCCGGAGGCTTCCGGTTGCTTTTAGTACTAGCTATTTGCTTAAGAGGTCACCCATCTAAGTATTGAACAAGTTCATTGCTGCTTAACTTCGGGGATCTAGCAGGAACCGGTGCTTTCAGCATGACTTGAGACAGAGAGAGACAGAGAGAGACAGAGAATTTATTCAACTTTGCTTAAATATGATTCATAGGCTACTGGTGGCTTATAGTACCTCCTATTAACTCAAGTGGTCACCCATCTAATCACTGAACAGGTAAATTGCTGCTTAACTTCGGTAATCTAACGAGAACCCGTACTTTCACCGTTACTTGAGAAGTATGTATGTATTTACCCCCCCCCGCTCATGCAGGATGTGACACAGGATTAATTTTTAATCGGAGTTCAGCTGGTTTGAATTAACAGTTTTCCTTCTTCTAAGCTGATTTGCCTTACTTTTACGCATAGCAGAGGAGCGAATAGTTGGATTCATGTCTTTCTTAAAATTGTTAGCACTATGTGAAATATAGTCATCAATTCAGGCCCCAGTAGTCTGAAGCCGACTGCTTCTCCATTGAGGGGTAAGTCTCCGCTCCAAACGAGTGTCCGAGATAAACTATTTGATATTGAGTTTGCAAACCTGAAACTTTAGGAAATATGGAGTACACCTTCATTACCATTACTCTCAGGTCCACTCAGATCCGAAGCAGTAGTACTATTGTATATTGACCTTCGACCCGGCCAAACATGCCATTCCAAAGTGATTCACCGGAAGGAAGTGACACATTCCGATGGCTGTTATGAGAAGAAATCGCGTAGGCGGGCTTGGCTAACAGTATGGGACAAGGGAAAATCCCATGGTACACCCATAGACTGATCCTATTTACCCAACCCCTCCTCTCGGGCAGGATATGACACAAGGTCAATTTTTAAGCGGAGTTTAACAGGTTTGAATTCAGAGTTTTCCTTCTCCAAGACTAGTTTCCTCATCAAGGCTGAAGAACCTAGTCTGCCCTACTATTTACCCATAGCTGGAGGGAGAATAATTGGATTCATACCTTTCCCAAGGGTATTAGTACTATGTGAAATGCAATCAGTCTTGTCCAGGAATTGAACTCGTATCGCCGTGTCCATATCCTGTGACGATAACCATTACACCACGGGCACCTCCACTCATAGACTGATGCACCGGAAGAGAGTGACCGGTGAACTGCATGACAGTTATTTCCGCTCGATGACGATCAAACATGCCATTCCAAAGATTGAGTGGGCGATTGAACTATTATATAACTCGGTGTAGACAGGAAGTCAGCAGTTGGGGATCAGACGAGTTGGAGACAAGATATGGTAGAGAAAGCCACCACCCTGCAGAAGGGGCCCTCGGAACCCCTGATTGAGTTTGGAGACCAGACCTGTTGGTGACAAGTTGCAGTAGAGAAAGCCAGCAGAGTTGGCCCTCAGGCCTCCGGTTGAACAGCCCAGGAACACGGGAAAGAAACACGGTTATGGCCAATAGAGTGAGGGTCAATATGTTGCACTTCTGTTCGATCTTCAACTCCCTCTCACACACACAAACCTTTCAAATAAAGTGAGAGGTATATTTTTTAAAGAAGTCTTCGCTCGTCTTTATTCATTGCGTCTATTATTATTGCGTCAATATGTATTCTGCATGTTCGTGTGTATATATGCATATTCATGATGGGGACTATACAACAGTACCCGTTAGGGTCCCATCTATAGGTGTCGTAGATATAACACTAAACTGCATCTGTCGTAGATATAACACTAAACTGCATCTGATGGTGAAGCTTCAGTCGCAGAACTTTGGGGAATGTGGAGTACCCCTTCATTGCCATTACTCCCATGTCCACCCTGACCCAGAGTGGTAGTACATGTTAGAGCCCCATCAATAGATTAAATAGGACTGTTCAACCGTGTGCAAATAAATGACTGCTAAATTAAATTGTTAGTGTTACATAGCAATACCTATATAACTGTGTGCAAATAAAACTATTAATAGTTGATAGCAATGCTTAAAACCATTTATGTGCCAACAAATGATTAATACCAGATAATATTATTCGTGTTTGAAATACTTTAAACCATTTAAATGTGTGCAAACAAATGAGCTCTAGGTTGTTTTAATATTACCAACAGATTGTTCGTTTACAACACACATATATATATTATGTATTTATGTTAGCATAAACAAGAATTGACATTAAATAACTGTTATGGGACTGTTACCTACCCATTCATGAACTCTTCCAAAATCTATATTCATCGAGAGTCAAGTACTCTTGAAGAGATTGGATACTCTACCGATATTCGACTGACAAGTAAGCCTAGTTTACGCTATCACTTTTCTCTGAATCTTGTTACTTCAATATCTCTTTAAACTCAAACCGTGTTCCGAGTTGTCTTTTCGTAGTCCCAACCTGGGTCCACATCAATAACCTACAAGGGTTGATACACCTTAAAACTCAAAAAAACGACCAGAATCATTTATGATTGGTAATGGACCAGCTGATGTTTATTTGTTTGTTTTTTGGGTTTGTTTAGGTTTTATGGAATGTCAACTCTTGTAGGTTATTTAATGCCAAATATATATGATTTGGTTGGGTTTGGTTTTATAACATATCAACCCTTGTAGATTATTTAATGCCAAATCATATTTATACACATATATTAAATATATATGATTTGGTTGGGTTTGGTTTTATAGCATATCAACCCTTGTAGGTTATTTAATGCCAAATATATATGATTTGGTTGGGTTTGGTTTTATAGCATATCAACCCTTGTAGATTATTTAATGCCAAATCATATTTATACACATATATTAAATATATATGATTTGGTTGGGTTTGGTTTTATAGCATATCAACCCTTGTAGATTATTTAATGCCAAATCATATTCATACACATATATTAAATATATATGATTTGGTTTGGTTGGGTTTTATGGCATTTCAACCTTTGTAGGTTATTTAATGCTAAATTCTCTTTATATATATCTTTGAGATATATATGATTTGGTTTTGTTGGGGTTCATGGCATATCTACCATTTTAGGTTATTTAATGCCAAATCCTATTTATACATATATGATAAATATTTATGATTTGCTTTGGTTTGGTTTGGTTTTATGGCATATCAACCCTTGTAGGTAATTTTATACCAAATCCTCTTTATACATATATATTATATAGAGATACAATTTGTTACGCATTTTCTAGATAACATTCATGAATAAACATAAGCTCTTTTTACATACAGTTAAATGATTTCAAGTATTGCTATATAACAGTCACAATTTAACATCCGTCATTTGTTTGCACACAGTTTGTTTTATGTAACTCATAGATAGGACTCAATCAGGTGTTTCCTCTCCGGGTCAGAGTGGACATGAGAACAATGGCGATGGAAAGGTACTCCTCATTTCCTTTAGGAGGCGCTCCTGGTGTAATGGCTATCGTCGTAAGAAATGGACAAGGCGACACGAGTTCAAATCCTAAACGAGGCTAGTTGCATTTCACATAACATTGATATCCTTGGGAAAAGTATAAATCCAATTATTTTCCCTCCAGCTATGGGGAAATAGTAGGGCAGGCTGGGTTCTTCAGTCTTGATTAGGCTACCAGTTTAGGAGAAGGAAAACTCTGAATTCAAACCTGTTAAACTCCGCTTAAAAACTGACCTTATGTCATATCCTGCCCGTATGAAGAGGTTGGTAAATACATACTCCATATTCCCTAAATCTCCATGGCTGCAGCCTCACCATCTAATGGTTTAATGTCATATGCAGGACACTCATTGGGAAAGGGGTTTTAACTCTATGCAAACATGCAGTCGGTGTATTCTTCTGTCTCAGCCGACTGGGCTGTCCACCAGTTCATTTCCTACGTCTATAACCGTCTAACGATAAGTGGTTTCTTTCTTGTGAAGGTTGTAATCAGATGAACAGGAAATTTTGGGACAACAGTGCTGATATGCCAAATTTTTTCCCCAAAGTACTAGATTAACTTTCCAATCAAAGTTAAACAAGATAAAATCACATGACCAGAAAATTAATTGAACTCGACCAATGACAAGTCAGCAATTTTCCTTATTTATTTATTTGTTGTTTTTTTTTTTTGTCTTTTTCCTACTTTTTTATTTTTTTATATTTATTTATTTTTTTTTATTTTATTTTATTTTTTTTTTTTTTTGGTTGACTCATTTCAAGTCCTGTTTGCGCATTTTCAACTTCCGGTTTTTTTTTGTCTTTTTTTGCTTTGTTTTTGTTTTTTTTTGTTGTTGTTTTTTTTTCAGAACAAATGAAATAGACGTTTGAACAATTAACGCTTTCTCTGTTCTGTGAAAATTACTTAAAGTATTTGTCTAATTTGGAAGATATTGATTGTTGAGAAAAAATAAATCAATGATAGAGGTTTTGTCATTACTGCTAACTGGGGGCGGGGGGACCTTGGCTGATATGTAACATACCCATGATACAGATATGTGAAACAGACATAATGTTCATAAAACGTTCATAAACATGTTGTAATATAATGGCCGAGGGATTTCGTTTTATGCCTTTGGGTTTAGTTAGGCTGAGAACCTTTCGGCTCAGTGCATGGGTTTCTTAGGTGCAACATTAACACAGGTGATCACGCACGCGCGGAGCGGACGTGTCACTCGGAGATGTCACAATAGCCTAGATGGGAAATGGGGCTACAGAATGCGGGTGACGTCACGCACCGGAAGCGTGCGGAGGATTTGGGGGAATTTTGAAAAAGTCAGTTAGTTGAGTTGATTCTTGCCGTCGGAAGAAGACGGTTGGCTTTCGCTTGCTCGCTGAAGCCAGGCCAGAGGCCCTTGTGGCGAGTGCCACACGTGTTGTGGGTGGGGACAGATGAAAAAGCCAGAATAGAAAAAATGTGTATCTCTCTCCTTATGTCGAAGAACCTTTAAACTCAAAGGTAATAAAAAGTTTCGTACCTGAACTAAGAAGTCGTAAGTGTTTTCGTGTTTCGAGATTCGTATGTTGTATGTATATATATATATGAACATTCTATGTCCATTTCGCATATCCGTATCTGGCTATGGTACAATATATAGGAATCCGAAAACACGAAATTGGTTCAGGTACGAAACTTTTATTCACCTTTTTGAGTTTAAAGGTTTTTCGACATGAGGAGAGAGAGACACAATCCTTCTATGCTGACTGCTTTTACATCATCAGCTCTCAACCTAACCAACGCGCGGCGCCCGTAGCCCACAAAGTCGTCTGGCCTCGCCCACGTCTGAATCTCAACCTGCCCGTTCGGACGCAGGAACTGAACTCCCTGCTTTTTCTTAAATCTCAAAATCCTCGGCCCACGCTTCCGGTGCGTGACGTCACTCACGTCTCCTGGTGTCATTTCCTATCTGGGGTTTTATTTTGACATCTCTGAATGACACACCCTCTCCGCGCGCGCTTGAACACCTGCGTTAATGTTGCACCTAACTAACCCATGTGCTAAGCAAAAGGTTCTCATCCTAACTAAACTGAAAGGCAAGATATATAAAACGAAATCCCTCCGCCATTATATTACAGATAGTGTGAATTTCTTACATAATTTGAAGGGACATAGATAGATAGATAAAAAATAAAGAAGCCCAGTCAGTTGGTGCTGTAAAATACACCGACTACATCTCTGCAGAGGGGTAAGATCCCACCCAAAGAGTGTCTTGAATAGGACGCTAAATAATCTGATGGTAAGACTCCAGCAATGGTTGAGTATTTGGGAATACTGTGTACTCCTTCATTGCTATCGCTACCAGGTCAACTCTGGCCCGGAGAGGTAGTGCCTGATAGAATTCTATTC
Organism: Sepioteuthis lessoniana; assembly: GCA_963585895.1. NCBI lineage: Eukaryota > Metazoa > Mollusca > Cephalopoda > Myopsida > Loliginidae > Sepioteuthis > Sepioteuthis lessoniana. Next base: position 109,566 of record CAUZXS010003924.1, on the reverse strand, counting down.
CTGGCTCAAATAGAACTGTTTGACATCTAAACTGTGTACAAACAAATGACGAATGCTAGTGTGGTTCAGCCATATATTAGTAAGTACACAGCTATTTAAAAATTATTCGTATTCAGTAGGAGTACTTGATAAATGTTAACTATTTGTTTTAAAGATAGACATTGAATCTACAAAATCGGCATTGAATCTATAATTATTTACAAAAGATTATTATTAGTTACTTAAAACTATATAACTGTGTCTAATATTAAATAATTACTACACAATCAATATCAAATAATATAATCCTAAAGATTAGATAAGATTACTTAAAACCGTGCAACTGTATGCAAATTATTTATATTTGATAGGAATACTTATATATAACTGGTTAGGTTTGCTTTCATTTTATGGCATATCAACCATTGTTGGTTATTTAATGCCAAATCCTGTTTTTACATATATATTAAATAAATGGTTAGTAAACGCATTTTGTAGATACACACAGTTAAATAATCAAACAGTTTTATTTCTAACAATTCAGTTTAGCTCAAGTCAACAAAGTTAAATGGTTCCAAGTATTGCTATGTATCACTAACAATTCAATTAAACATCAGTCATTTGTTTACACACAGTTAAATGACGGAAAAGTTCTTTTTAAAGCAATCCAATTCAGTATGTCATTTGTTTACATACAGTTTAAATGTCAAACAGTTCTATTTGACCCATAGATAGGACCCTATCAGGTGCTACCACTCCGGGTCAGAGTGAACCTTAGAGCGAAGGTAATGAAGAGGCATTCCATATTCCCCAAAGCTCCAGCATTACTAGAGGCTCATCATCAGATTGCTTAATGTTATAAACAGGACTCGTTTAGGGGAGATCTTACCCCTCTGCAGGGATGCAGTTGGTGTATTCTACAGCCCCGGCCGACTGGGTTGTTAGATATATAACTGCGTGGGAAAAAAAATTTAGAAACAAGTACACAAAAAATATAAACGTTACAATAAATTCGATTCCTTAACATCTTGGCATAAAATAACATAAGAGGGATTGACATGCCTTTAAATGCCATCAAACAATCATTTATTTTATAAGCTAAATTCACCTACCTAGGAAGCAGCGTCTCATCAACCGAAAAAGACATCGACACGCGACTAACGAAAGCATGGACAGCTATCGAAAGCCTCTCGATCATATGGAAATCAGACCTGACCGATAAAATAAAAAGCAGTTTCTTCCAGGCAGCGGTCGTATCGATACTGCTGTATGGATGCACTACTTGGACGCTAACTAAACGGCTGAAGAAGAAGCTAGACGGCAATTACACAAGAATGTTGAGAGCGATCTTGAACAAGTCCTAGCGGCAACACCCCATAAGACACCAACTATAAGGCCACTTGCCCCCCCCCATCACGAAAACTATACAAGCTAGACGAACCAGACACGCAGGACACTGCTGGAGAAGCAAGGACGAACTCATCAATGATGTACTCCTATGGACCCCTTTATATGGCCAAGCAAAAGCAGGGCGACCAACTCGAACATACATACAGCAGCTATGTGAGGATACGGGATGTAGCCCTGAAGACTTGCCAAAAGCGATGAATGATAGGGAGAAGTGGCGAGAGAGGGTCAGGGATATCCGTGCTAGCGGCACGACATGATGATGATGATGATGATGATGATGATTAGTTTAGCACAAAGCTAGAAATATGAGAATCGAGCTCACAGTGAATGATCTGCCAGCATGTCATTACAATCCACAAGGTGGCCCACCCAAATTTGAGATTCATTGTAATAAAAACGTACAAAGAGATTTATTCACTCCGGTGAGAGAATAAAGAAAGACAGAAGCAACAAAGCGGTAATAGATCGATCGTTAAAGCGTAAAACTGAAAATCCCGAGGTCCCAGGTCCAGTCACGTGGTTCGGCAACCATTACGTCAGGTCTTCGCTTTTAAGAGTTGAATCCGTTCATTCATACGTGACATCTCATTTTCTTTCTTTCTTTCTTTCTTTCTTTCTTTCTTTCTTTCCATTTATCTATCTTATTTGGTTTGTTTGTTTCTATCTATCTAGTTTCTTTTTATCTATTAATCTATCAATCTCATTGTGTTCCTTTTTATCTATCTCATTTGGTTTCTATCTATCTATCTATCTATCTATCTATCTAGTTTGTTTGTTTCTTTCTTTCTTTCTTTCTTTCTTATTTTGTTTGTTTGTTTGTTTGTTTGTTTGTTTGTTTGTTTGTTTGTTTGCTCGTTTTTTCGTTTGCTTGCTTGTTTGTTTGTATCTATCTATCTATCATATTTTTTTAATCTATCAATCTATCACTCTGATTGTGTTTCTTTTTATTTCTCTTATTTGGTTTCTATCTATCTATCTATCTATCTATCTATCTATCTATCTATCTAGTTTGTTTGTTTCTTTCTTTCTTTCTTTCTTATTTTGTTTGTTTGTTTGTTTGCTCGTTTTTTCGTTTGCTTGCTTGTTTGTTTGTATCTATCTATCATATTTTTTTTATCTATCAATCTATCACTCTGATTGTGTTTCTTTTTATTTATCTTATTTGGTTTCTATCTATCTATCTATCTATCTAGTTTGTTTGTTTGTTTGTTTGCTTCTTTCTTTGTTTCTTTCTTTCTTTTTAATTTTGTTTGTTGGTTTGTTTGCTTGCTTGCTTGCTTATTTGTATCTCAATCTATCGATCTCATTTTCTTTCTTTTTATCTCTCTCATTTGGTTTCTATCTATCTATCTATCTATCTATCTATCTATCTTATTTTGATTGTTTGTTTCTTTCTTTGTTTCTTTTTTTCTTTCTTTCTATCAATCTCTATCTATCTCATTTTTTGCATCTATCTACCTATCTATTTATCTCAGGCTGTGCACATAAAAAATATATATATACCTGACCCAATAGGTTGGCCTTAGAATACACTGTCTGTATCCCGTGCAAAGGGATATGAACCTAACTCGTTAAAAAGGTGTTCTGAATACGACACTAAACTGCATTTCATAGTGAGGTTCCAGTTACAGATATCTGGGAAATTTGGAGTAGCTTTTCTTTGCCAATAATTCCTGGTCCACGGAATGGTACAACCTATTTAGGGCCCCATTTAGGGGTTAAATAGATCCGTTTTAAAAAGTTTCGTATTCGATTAGACTATAAAAACACTTAAGAAACAATTACACAAAAATTAAACACGATTCCCTAAACTCTAAGCATAAAATAACCCTACACGGGTTTAAGTGTCGTTAAAATCAATCAATCAATCATAGTAGAGGCAGGTACTGGAAGAGTTCAGTTGGAAGAGAAGTAAACTGGCGATCAAAAGGTGCATCTATTTCAAGATTTTTCGAACTTTGACCATCCCTGAAGCAATATTGAAACTTTATATATACGAGGTGCCTACAATAAGTTTCCAGACTTTTTTGTACAGGCATTTAAAATTATCGTAGACTCTTGAAAATTCACTATGTTATTGCTATACATCTTATGAGATGATTGACCAATTTTTATGATTTCAGGTTCAAATGAACTGCTACAGCAGGAATTGGAATACACCCTACTAAAGCCTGATTGTCACAGCTGGTGAATTTCAAAAATGCATTCTGAACGTGAGGACACTTTAGAAGAACGATATTCAATAAAATGGTGACCTGCGATGGAAGCTGGATCTACTGCTATGACCCAGAGACCAAGAGACAGAGTTCCCAGTGGAAGCATGCTGGCTATCCCAGACCCAAGAAGGCCAGACAGAGCAAATCCACCCACAAACTTTTGATGGTCCCTTTTTTTACGGCACTGGCATGATCTACATGCACTGGGTTCCCACTGGATAGACAGTCAACAAGGAATACTATGTTGAGGTTTTAAGGGAGTTCAGGAAGAGATTCCGTCTGAAGAGGCCAGCACTCTTCAAATTGGGTCATTGGCATTTCCACCAGGACAATGCACCAGTCCACAACTCCATCCTTGTCACAGACTATTTGACGAAGATGGGCATCAAGACAGTTCCTTAGCCTCCCTATAGTCCAGACCTTGCTCCCTGTGACTTTTGGTTATTCCCTAAGCTCAAGGAAAAACTTAGAGGTTGTCGTTATGAGACAATTGAGGAGATGAAAGAGGCTTTGACGAAGGTCATTGACACGCCCACACAAGAGGACTTCAATGGGACCTTCCAGAAGTTGTTGGAACGGTACAAGAAGTGCATTGCGGCTGGGAGAGATTACTTCGAAGGGGACTAGATTTTCGTGTGTGTATTATCAATAAAAGTGCCCATTCGAAAAAAGTCAGAAAACTTATTGAAGGCACCTCGTATGTATATATATAGGTATTATTCGGTCTAGTCAAACCGGACTTGGGAGTAATTCCATCAGGACAAAAAAAAAAATATTCATCAGTGAACATTTAAATTTTCCTGGTAAAGAGCTCAATGTAAAAAAGTCAAATACTCCAAAATGTTTTGATAGTAGATGTAATCTATGCCTAGAGGAAAAAATACTAATAATAATATACCCAGACCCTGAAAAATTGTTAAATAAGAGATGTGAATTAATTGCTAGATGTAGACATAGGAATAAATTTAAACTATAGAAAAATTATCATAGATAATACTTAAATAAAAAAAACATAGGATTAAATTGAGATTTAAGGTAAATGAATAAAAATAAAAATAAAATAAAATAAAAAAAATGAGAAGAAACCATGTGATGTGTATGTACTCTGTAATGAAGGGGTAACTGAATTAATAGGCACGAAAATAAAATTGAAATTTAAAAAAATTTTAATTCTAAATTTTTAATTTAATTTAATATAAGTATTACTGTATCCTTACGTAAAGTTATTAAAGAAAGTTATATTTATCTAAATTAGTATTAAATCTGGAGTTTTAAGTCGAAATGTATTTAGAATTTAAAAAATAAAAAAATTAATTTACTATAAGTCCAACCGGCAATAAATTTTAAAAAAACCGGAAGTGGGCTAGATGAGGAGAAAACTCTTCTATCCCCTCCCATCCTTCTTTCCTGTGTCTATTCTGAATTATTTTATCCATAAGATCTGAAGAAGTCCTGTTAATATTCTTTTTTTCTTGTGTTTCTGATTTATATCAAAAACCCATAACAGGATGGAAATAAATTTATAATCCTATTGTGACCGGTTTTGTTTTTTCTTATATATATATATATAACCTCCCCGAAAAAGGGATGAAATGAGCGGAAAACAAAATTTGGCGGAGTTATTATTTATTTAATATAAAGTTTAGTTTCAGATAATAACTTATAAAAAATAATCTTAATTCGAGGATTTAAACTTAGTTCGCTGAGGACATTCCTTTTTAATTGGGATGTTTTCCCTCTGCAGGGGAGACAGTCATCATATTAAATAGAATATGAGAGAAGAAGAAAGTCTAAAATATTGAAGAATATGCTCAAGACGGTTTTTTGGGGGGGGGCTTCTTTGTCTAATGCCATATCAACCTTTATGGGTTATTTAATGCCAAAGCCATCTTTGTAGAGGAACAGTAGAAGAACTATTTAACCAGTAGCTTGGGGAATAAGGGGTTTCATGCCTTTCTCAAAGGTATTCGACATTTTGAGATAACAACAGAATTGGAATCGAGTGGAATGGTTCGTCGACATGATCTGGAATCTTCTGTTACCAAAGAATCAATTCTTCTTCCTCCGTCTTTGATATACGCGACTCTGGAGTCAAATTATACGAAACAGGCTGAATTCTATTTTTATTTTAACTCTGGAAAGAAAAAAAATAGCGTTGTATGATGATAAGTAACTAAATCCTGCTCTACCGCTGCCGTCGCTGCCAAGTGATCAAGTAGAAGTTGCAAATCAGGTGTATCAGAAAATATCTCGTTTTTTTTTTTTGGACACAAGGAAACAAAGAAAAACAAATAAGGAAATGGATTCTTAAACCTCCTACCTACTATTTCTTAGTACTGCAAAGTCAATGAATCTGATTGCAAGGCTTCAGTTAGAGCGAACTTAGGAGAGTACAATCATTACTCCCAGGCCGGCTCAGTTCCGGTGTGGTAGTACCTGCTTGGATCCATCTATAGTTCAAATAGATCTTTTTTAAAATTATTCGTATCCGAAAGGACCGTGTATACAAAAAAAACCTTTTTAAAAAATAACACAAAAATGTTAATATAAGCCTACAACGAACGCGAATCTCTAACCTCTAGACATAGAATAATCCTAGACGGGTTGAAATGCCGTTAAAATCAATCAATTAATCAATCTAAAATAAAGCTGTCATGAATCCTCGGTATAATTATAACAATAATTTAAATCATTTCATCGAGTTTCGAGACAGAAAGTTCACCTTTCAAAGGAAAAATGTTTTTTGTCTTATCTGTTATTAGATTATTTACTGCTAAATAAATAAATAAAAAACAAGTAGACATCATCCAAATGTGCTAATTCCATAATTTTGCCAGCAGAAGTATTCTCGCTTTGAATGCAGTATGTATTTATACTACCCATGGCAAAAATTATGGAATTAGCAGACTTCAAGGGTGTTCATTTTATGGTTTGTTTAGCAGTAAATAAACAAATAACAGATAAGACTCCAAAAGTCCTTTTTAAGATATTCCTTAAACAAACTAAATAAAATTATTTAGGTAAAATGTATATTTTTTTCAAAGCCATGCAGAGAAAAACGTTATAGAATAACACATAAAAGTTCTCATTTAAAAATGAAATCACTTACAAATCATATATGTATATCCATTTAAATATGTGCAAACAAATCATCATCATCATCTTGTCGTGCCATCATCATGGATATCCCTGACCCTCTCTCGCCACCCCTCCCTATCATTCATCGCTTTCGGCAGGTCCTCTGGGCTACACCCCGTATCCTCGCAGAGCAGCTGTAAGTAGGTTCGAGCTAGTCGCCCTGCTTTTGCTCGGCCATACGTAGGGGTCCATTGGAGTATATCACTAATGAGCTCGTTCCTACTTCTCCAGCTGTGTCCTGCATGTCTGGTTTGTCTAATTTGGATAGTTTTCGTGATGAGTAGTAGGTGGCTGTACCGTTTCTGCTTTGTGGGATGCTGCCTCCAGGACCTATTCAATATTGCTCGCAGCATTCTTGTGTCGTTGCCGTCAAGCCTTTTCTCCAGCCTTTTAGTTGGCGTCCATGTAGGGCATCCATATAGCAGTATCGACACGCTCTCTGCTTGGAAGAAACTGCAAACAAATAACTGATGTTAAATTGTTACTGTTATATAGGAATACTTGAAACCATTTAACTATGCGCAAGAAAATGAGTTCAGGCTCATTTAAAAATGTCATCAACAAAATGGAATCCAAAACAAACTAATCTACTCGCTTACAAATCATGTATACTTATATTCGTATAAAAAAGGTTTTGGAATTTAATAACCTACCGAGGTTGATATGCCATAAAAACCCAACCAACCAACCAACCAAGTTTAGAGAAGAAGCAACTTTCTTCTGAGTCTTGGAGGAATCGTTGTTTCTTGCACAATCAGGATAGAAGAGTGGGCCGAATCAGTTGACAAAAAAAGAAAACAAGCATGGGAGAGAGAAAGAGACAGAGTCTGAGAGAGAGAGAGAGAGAGAGAGAGAGAGAGAGAGAGAGAGAGAGAAATATAGGTCAGCAAAGGAAGAGAGAGAGGGGGGGAAAGGAAGAGAAAAGTAAAGGTGAAAAATGAAGGATTAAAAGGGAGAAAGAAGGAAAAGGTTAGTATGAGAGAAAAGAAAGTACAAAATAGAAATAGGGTGGAAAAGAAAGGGAGAAGAGAAGAGAGATGGAAGAAAAGAAAAGAAAAGTAAGCAAGAGTGACAGGTAAAGGGGGAAACGATGAAGGAATAGAGTTAAACAGAGGGAGAAAGAAAGGATATGAAAGGAAGGGAAAGAGGAAGAAAAGGACAAGGGAAGGCGGAGTGTGGGAGAAAGAGTGAGAAAAGAGGTAGAGGTAGAGAGGGAGAGAGTGTAGGAGAAAGAGAGAAGCGGGAATGGAAAAGGAGATGAAAAGTGAAGTGAGAAGGAGGAAAAAGGAGTAAAGGGAGTTTTGAGAAGGAAAGAGAGAGAGAAGAAGAAGAAGAAGAAGAAGAAGAAGAAGAAGAAGAAGAAGAAGAAGAAGAAGAAATAGGTAGGATGGTTTTGTTTTTTGGGTAGATCAAACATTGTAGGTTATTAAATGCCAAATCGATTTTTTAACGTATAAACAGTTTTATTTCAAACAATTTAGATTAGCATAAGTCCATTTTTGTTTACACACACTTAAATGTAAAAGCAGTTCTATTTCAAACAACTCATTTTAGCATAAGGTCACAGTTTAGTTCTATTTGACCAATAGATTGGACCCTATCAGGTGCTACCACTCCGGGTCAGGGTGAAACTGGGAGTGATGGCAATGAAGGGGTTCTCTGCATTCCCCAAAGCTCCAGAATTACTTTCTGCAGAGATGCAGTGAGCCGTAGCTGACTGAGCCAAAATGAGTAGGAGAAGACAACTTGAGCAGGTCAAGCTTATCAAAATGTCGCTATAAAAGTAGATGTTATAAAGAAAAGGAAAAAAATACTTTCAATGGTATAAAAAATGGCTAAAGAAAGAAAGAAAGAACATAAACAGTGTAGAAAGAAAGAAAGAAAGAAAGAAAGAAAGAAAGAAAGAAAGAAAGAAAGAAAGAATGAGTGTAGAAAGAAAGAAAGAAAGAAAGAAAGAAAGAAAGAAAGAAAGAAAGAGTGTGGAAAGAAAGAGTGTAGAAAGAAAGAAAGAAAGAAAGAAAGAAAATAGAAACAGTGTGGAAAGAAAGAAAGAAAGAAAGAAAGAAAGAAAGAAAGAAAGAAAGAAAGAAAATAAAAGCAAGAAAAAAGAAAGAAAGAAAGAAAGAAACTAGAAACTGTGTGAAAGAAAAAAAGAAAAAAAGAAAGAAAGAAAGAATGTAGAAAGAAAGAAAATATAAACAAGAAAGAAAGAAAGAAAGAAAAAATGGCAGTTCTAAATTATAACAGAAAACTAGTTTCAATAAGAAGAAAGAAAAGCAAAAACTAACAAAAAAAAAGAGGCTATAATAGGAAAGAAAGAAATATTTGTGGCCGTGAAAGTATCTTTCCTAATTTGAGTGAAGCAAATTGATGGCGGGTCGGGGGTGGGGAATCTTGACATAAGTGCATCTTATCGACATTTCTTTTTTTACCAGTGTTTCTTTTGACAAAACGAATGAAGGAAATTCTTTTTTTTTTCTTTCTACTCAGCTCAAATTGCACACAAAACTCTGACGTCATAACAACAATGCTGGTGATTTAAATATTTACTGAATTACTATTTGGTCAAAACTATTTTCTTCTAACTTCTTTTTAGAAAAAAAAATTATTTTAATGTTTTCATCGATTTCATAAAGTTCACATTTTAAATGGATTTTTTTATCGCTATTTGCTTAGCTCAGCTGAGTTTGATACACGGCCGGAAGTATTGGCACTAAATAAGAGTGAAACTGATTTGCCATTGGTTTCAAACCCAACTCGGTATTACATCATGTGAAGCGTTCTAATATTATTGATTAAGCTTAGTTTGACATAAGGCCAGAAATATGGAGCACAACAAATAAATCGTAGCTTGGTAATCATTATATCTAGCGAAAGGCACCAAAACTATTTTCTTAAGTTAATTTGGCACAAGGTTAAAAGTATGGAGTACTCAGTGAAAATCAAACTTAATAGTAATTGACTGCTTACCTAAACTAATAAAATAGGACGTAAGAGAAGAGGTTTTGGAGGAGAAAGAAGTGGTGGGGAGAATGAGGAGAAGAGGTTTTGGAGGAGAAAGAAGTGGTGGAGGAGAAGGAGGAGAAGAGGTTTTGGAGGAGAAAAAAGTGGTGGAGGAGAAGGAGGAGAAAAGTTTTGGAGGAGAAAGAAGAGGTGGAGGAGAAGGAGGAGAAAAGTTTTGGAGGAGAAAGAAGTGGTGGAGGAGAAGGAGGAGAAGAGTTTTGGAGGAGAAGGAAGTGGTGGAGGATAAGGAAGAGAAGAGTTTTGGAGGAGAAAAAAGTGGTGGAGGAGAAGGAAGAGAAGAGTTTTGGAGGAGAAAGAAGTGGGGGAGGAGGAAGAGACGAGTTGTAGAGGAGAAAGAAGTGGTGGAGGAAGAGGAGTGGAGTTCTGGAGGAGAATGAAGTAGTGGAGAAGGAAGGGGAGAGTTTTGGAGGAGAAAGAAGTGGGGGAGGAGGAAGAGAAGAGTTTTAGAGGAGAAAGAAGTAGTGGAGGAGGAAGGCAAGAGATTTGGAGGTGAAACAAGTGGTTGATGAAGAAGAGAGGTGTTTTGGAAGATAAACCAATGGTGGCGATAGAAAGGTTTTAGAGGAGAAAGAAGTGTTGAAAGTTGTCATTTTGGAGGAATGAGTTTCGGAGGGTGAAGAGATGGGAGAGGTTTTGGAGAAGACAGAAGTAGAGGAGAAAGAAGCGGTGAGGAACAAAAAGGTAGGAGGGAAGGTTTGGAGAAGTGTTGGAGGAAGAAGAAAGGAATTTTGGAGGAAAAGAACTGTTGGAGGAAGAAGAGAAGAGTTTTGTAGTGAGAAAGAAGTGTTAGAGGAGGAAGCGTTGGAGGAATGAGTTTTGGAGGGAGAAAAGATGGGAGAGGTTTTGGAGAAGAAAGATAGTATTGGGGGAAGAAGCGGCGAGGGAAGAAGTAGAAGAGAAGGTTTTGGAGGAGAAAGAAGTGATGGCGGATGGAGTGTTGGAGGGAAAAGGGGTCATAGAAGAGGTCTTCAGGAGACACGTGGATGGGGAAGAAGTGGTGTAGGGACCTGTGGTAGGAGGGGAGGTTTTGGTGGAGGAAGAGGAAGAGGTGCTGGAGATGATTTTATTTTTTAGTGATGAAGGCTTGTGTAGAACCAGATACATTTTGAAGATGAGCTGATAACAGAAAAACGGTGCATCAATCAGCAACAGATTCTCAACAGTATGTGGACCCCACAGTTTAATCAAAGATATAAACTGTTTGACTACTTACACAAGTGATTTGTTTCTAGTGGCGAAGGTTTGTCTAGAACCAGCCACTTTTTTCAATAGAGCTGATAACAGAAGAATGGTGTACCACTTCGCTACAGATCCCTTGTCTATCCCACGATTTATGAATGGCTTAAGTGGGAGAAGAGAAAGGTTCATGTATATCCCAAACAAATAAAACTAAATGAAATGCAAATAGCCTTTTCTGAGATTTGAAGTCATCCCTTGACCAACAATCACAATCTTTAAGCAACAATCATCTAGTATATATATATATATATATATATATATATATATAGTTTACCGTATGAATAAAGAGTGCTCAATATCAGTGATAGAGTAATATATCTAAGTCTGGATTGCACAGAGTCAATGGACCACTTGGAAAATCGTATGGATGTTCTAGTGTTGGACTTTATGATAAGTTACAGCTAAGGACCATCGAGCCTTAGTTTTTTAACTAAACAGGGTGTGGAAGCAAAAATGGAATAGGGAGGATTGGATTCATGCCTTCACTACAGAGTGCAGAAGCAAAATATAGAATAATTTTTCAAACTTTTTTTTCACTCTGATTAGTTCAATTTTTTAAAAAAAGTGCTAAATCTAAATTTCCATGATTAGTTCTATCATACGAACACTTTTTCATTAAAATTCCGCCCAATATGAGTGAGCAAGAAAAGAAACGACAAAGAATCTATGATTTGCTTAACGTCGAAACCAAGCCAAAACAATTCCGAAATGATTAGAGTTTCTTTATAGCCTCCATCAAACCCAGACCTTAACCCACTTGATTACGCTATATGGGGCATTTTAGAAAACAAAACAAATGCAACTTCCTATCGAAATATAGGTTTGCTTAAGACTGCTATTGAGGAGGAATGAAATAAAAAGTCTGAAGAATTTATTTTGAAGGTATGCAAATCATTTCGAAGGTGTGTTGAAACAATAATTTACTGTTTTGTGTCTATCTTATTTTGATTCGGACTAATACCCTTGGGAAAGGTATGAACCCCGCCCCGTTATGTCCCTACTGTTAAACAAAAGGATAGCATTGGCTTTAAATAAACCACGAAGTTTGATATACCATTATAATGCTTATCGTCGCAGGATATGGGCACGGTGACACGAGTTCAAATCCTGGACGCGGTTGATTGCATTTCACATAGCACTAATATCCTTGGGAAAGGTATGATTCCAATTATTCTCCCTCCAGCTATGGGTAAATAGTTGGGCAGACTAGGTTCTTCAGCCTTGTTGAGACAACTAGTCTAGGAGAAGGAAAACTCTGAATTCAAACCTGTTAAACTCCGCTTAAAAATTGACCTTGTGTCATATCCTGCCTGAGCGGAGGGGTTGGTAAATATGATATACCATTAAATCAAGAAAACAAAGCATAATAAGTGGGAAGTACAAAAGGATTCATATCCTTTCCCATGTTGTATAGCCACAATATTGATATATAAAATATAAGGATATGTGAAATGTTCACATGCATTAGGGCACCTCTGGTGGTGTAACGGTTAACAAGCTAGACTAGCAAACCTATACGAGTGAGTTCGAGTCTCATTGGGTGCCCCATTCATTCGGCCTTGTGCCACATAGAAGCAAAGGGCTTTGTAAATTACAAATGTTCACATGCATAGGAATCCCGAAACACTGACGACTTTCTTTAGTTCTGGTACAAAACTTTTATTACCTTCTTGACTTTTAGTTTTTCGGCACGAGGAGAGAGGGACACAATTTTTACTATGCTGACTGTTCCAACATCGCTCTTCAGTCAACCCCCAGCTGAACTCTCGGCCCAGAGTCAGAATCTCAACTCACAGACCCAACAAACGCGCGGCGCATCTCGTAGACCACAACTGGACTGGCCTCACCCAGGTCTGAATCTCAAGTAACTGCTTTTTCAAAAATCACCAAAATTCCCCGCCCCTCGCTTCCGGGCATGACCTCATTCACACCCCAGTCACTATCTGGGGTTTTTATTATGACATTTGTGATTGTCAAATCCTCCGCGGGCGAGCGTGAACTGCATTCAATGTGTGCACCTGCACGTGCACTTAGCCGAATAGTTCTAAACCTAACCAAACCAAATGATAAGATATAACCAACGAAAAATAATAATATAAAAAAAGTCCTTCCGCAATTATATAACACCCAAAGCATTAGCAGGAAGTGAAACTTTGTGCAGGATTTGAACTCGGCACGCCGAATCCATCTAAATAAAAACAATTAATTATGGTTTGTTTGCTTTTTTTAATGGCATCTCAACCTTCATGAGTTATCTAACCCCATCGCAGAACAGAATTTTTGCCATGACGCCACGAACACTCCTCTGCTTATTATGTTTTGAAACTAGTCTTAAATGACCATTTGATCCGTGGCTTTAGCGCGCGAATCAAAACGAAGTATTTTTTGAATACTGTCACAAACTTTGCACAGTACTTGGCAAAAAAAATGTAAGCCCGTTCCCGGAGATTTCAACCATTTGTCAATGCCTAACCCTATTGTACCTAAGGGAAGAAGCTTGGATTAGTGTGAAACTATTGTGGCATCAATCGAAAAGACAATATTTTATAAAAAGTTAATTCTCACCTAAACCAAAGATACCAGAATTTTATAACTATTAGTGAAATATTATACAATAAAACGAACATTATTCGATATTACTTATTACCAAACTACCAAACAATATATATATATATATATATATATATATATACGTAAGAGAATATATACTGTTAGAAAAAAAAGTACACATAGTGGGTGGAGTGTTTGACAATGACCAAGGAGACCGAGGTTCAATCCTAGGTCGAGCCATACCAAAGACTCAAAAAATGGCACATGATGCCGCTTTGCTAAAGTCAGCATTATAAGGTATGGATCAAGGGTAAAATGAAGCAGTCCAGGGAAAGGAGTAGCGTCCTCCCGTACATCTCGGTGTAATAGCTAATGAAAAGGGATCCTTCGGGTCGCCCTCAACTACAGTCGCCAATTTTTATTATACATATTTATTCCATAAATGCTTTACTAATCTTTTGGTATCACCGTCATCTACATGTTTTACAGCTTTTTCAGTACTCTGGCAAGGTCTTAGTATTTGTCAATCTTTTATTTGTTCATTTTATTTTCGCTATATGGTCCGTTAGAATTGTAAAATCCACGAGATGATAAGTTCTTTTCTTCTCCATCCCCGTCAGCTGTGACAGTAGAATAGACAGACTACTTCCATAAGATTCCGCCAACGAATGTCCTGGATATGACACTAAACATTCTGATGGTGAGGTTCCAGTAATGCAGGAGCTTTGGGGATGCGGAGTACTCCTTTATCGCCATCGCTCCCAGGTCCACTCCTAGAGTGGTAGCACCTGATAGGATCCTGCCAATGGGTCAAATACAATTAAACGGTGTGTTTACGCTAAACTGAATTGTTTGAAATAGAACTGTTTTGACATTTAAAATGTTCACTTATGTTAAACTGAATAGTATGAAATAGAACTTTTTTTGAGATTTAACTGTGTGTAAATAAATGACTGATGTGTAATTGAATTGTTTGTGAGACATAACAATACTCGGAAACATTTAACTTTGTTGACTAAACTGAATAACTTGAAAAAGGAACGTTTTTGACATTTAAACTGTGTATTTATGCTAAACTGAGTTGTTTGAAATAGAACTGTTTATACATATAACAGTGGATTTAGCACTAAATAACCTGCAATGGTTGATGTGCCATAAAACCACACCAAACCAAATCAAACCAAACCAAATCTCTTCTTGTTAATTAACACTAGGTCTGGATTTGCTAATTAACACTAGATCTTCTTGTTAATTAACACTAGGACTGGTCTTGTAAATTAAAACTAGGTCTGGTATTCTTGTTAATTAACACTAGGTCTGGATTTGCTAATTAACACTAGGTCTTCTTGTTAATAAACACTAGGACTGGTCTTGTAAATTAAAACTAGGTCTGGTATTCTTGTTAATTAACACTAGGTCTGGACTTGCTAATTAACACTAGGTCTTCTTTTTAATTAACACTAGGACTGGTCTTGTAAATTAAAACTAGGTCTGGTATTCTTGTTAATTAACACTAGGTCTGGATTTGCTAATTAACACTAGGTTTTCTTGTTAATTAACACTAGGACTGGTCTTGTAAATTAAAACTAGGTCTGGTATTCTTGTTAATTAACACTAGGTCTGGACTTGCTAATTAACACTAGGTCTTCTTTTTAATTAACACTAGGACTGGTCTTGTAAATTAAAACTAGGTCTGGTATTCTTGTTAATTAACACTAAGTCTGGATTTGCTAATTAACACTAGGTCTTCTTGTTAATTAACACTAGGACTGGTCTTGTAAATTAAAACTAGGTCTGGTATTCTTGTTAATTAACACTAGGTCTGGATTTGCTAATTAACACTAGGTCTTCTTGTTAATTAACACTAGGACTGGTCTTGTAAATTAAAACTAGGTCTGGTATTCTTGTTAATTAACACTAGGTCTGGATTTGCTAATTAACACTAGGTCTTCTTGTTAATAAACACTAGGACTGGTCTTGTAAATTAAAACTAGGTCTGGTATTCTTGTTAATTAACACTAGGTCTGGATTTGCTAATTAACACTAGGTCTTCTTGTTAATTAACACTAGGACTGGTCTTGTAAATTAAAACTAGGTCTGGTCTTCTTGATAATTCCATATAAGGCTTTCTCTTCTGGCGAAGATTAAGAGTTTCGTTTGTATCTCAAAATCCAAGTTCGGGGAAACATTCGTGACTTAAGAGCTAAAGTGCTTCAATATAGCTTTGAAGTAAGCGAGTTCGAATTCTAGTCGCGCTTTTACGTTCACTTTCTGATTATTACCCTAGGGAAAGGCATGAACTCTCATGTCCCCCAGCTATCTGCTAAATAATATCACTGTTCTACAAGTATGGCTTTGACATTAGATAACCCACAAAGGTTGATATGCCATTATAAAATTTACCTACCCCTCCGCTCGGGCAGGATATGACACAAGGTCAATTTTTAAGCGGAGTTTAACAGGTTTGAATTCAGAGTTTTCCTTCTCCTAAACTATTGGCCTCACCAAGGCTGAAGAACCTAGTCTGCCCTACTATTTACCCATAGCTGGAGGGAGAATAGTTGGATTCATACCTTTCCCAAGGGTATTAGTGCTTTGTGAAATGCAATCAGTCTCGTCCAGGATTTGAACTCGTGTCACCGTATCCATTTCCTCCGACGATATCCATTACACAATTATAAACAAAAAACATCCAATCAAAGGCCCGGAAAATTTTACGCGTCTCATTTTCTTAAACAGACTATACCATTTAATCGAATGGCCAAATTTTAATCTCTTGCACTATTCCCAGTTGTTGCCCAATCGGCTGGGGTTGCAGAAAACACTGACTGCATCTCTGCAGAGGAGTAAGACTCCTCCCACCAGTGTCCAAGATATGACACTAAACAATCTAATGGTGAGATTTCAGTAATGCTGGAGCTTTGTGGAATGCAGAGTATCCCTTCATTGCCATCTCTCCCAGGTCCACTCTGGCCCAGAGTGTTAGTCCTATTGTTATATAGTCATTTGCCGATTCACATCCACATATATATGCTGGATACATACCGACGCAATGAATAACGACGAGCGAAGACTTCTTAAACAAAATATATATGTACCTCTCACTTTATTGTAAGGGTTCGAAAAGGTTATTCAAGGTTTTATGGTGAGAGGGAGTTGGAGATCGAACAGAACTGCAATATATTGACCCCCACTCTTATGGCCGTCAACGTTGTGTCTTTCTCGTTCACCAGGGCTGCTCAAACGGAGGCCCAGGGGCTCAGCTTTCTGCTGAGTGCTGGCTTTCTCTACCACATCTTGTCAGCAACTTCTCTGGACCCCAACTCATCAGGGGCTCCAAGGGCCCCTTCGGCCTTGTGTGGCCTTCCCTACCACATCTCCTCTATTACTCCAACTGTAACTGTCTGACTTTTTGTCTTGACTGGGTTATATAATAGTTCAACGCCAACTACATCGCCCACTCCATCGCCCACTCAATCCTTGGAATGGCATGTTTGATCGTCATCAAGCGGAAATAACTGTCATGCAGTTCACAGGTCACTCTCTTCCGGTGCATCAGTCTATGAGTGTACCATGGGATTTATATTTACCTTGTCACATTTCATCAGCCAATTCCCGCCTACGCGATTTCTTTCGATTACTGGCCATTGGGATGTGTCACTTCCTTCCGGTGCATCACTTTGGAATGGCATATTTGCCCGGGTCGAAGGTCAAAATACAACACTATCTATAGGTCAAATAGAACTGGTTAACATTTAAACTCTGTGCCAAGAAATGACTTATGCTAAATTGTATTGCTTGAAATAGAACTGTTTGATCATTTAACTAAACTGTGTGCTTATGCTAAACTGAATTGTTTGAAATAGAACACTTTTGGCTTTTAAACTGCCAACTCATGCGAAAAACCGTGTGGATTGAATTTTTGCAAAGTAATCGTTCTTCGTTGTAGAGTAACTGTTTAACTAGTTTCCTCGACGCAAAAGGTATACGGGTTCAAATCTTACCGCAACCTGAGTGAATTACGATAAAAGAAACACCTAAGAATTCAATGATAGAAGAAAAAAGTTATGTAAGTTGGCCGACCGTAGTCGAAGGCGATCTTTTTAATAGCTAATACGAAGGGTAGGGGAAGGCACAACTTATTTCTCTGGATTGCTCAACTTAGCCTAGATCCCTACCTTGGAATGCTGAGTGTGACGTAAGGAGGAAGCAAGTACCATTTTTGATTCTTTGGTATTAACTCGACCTGGGATTGAACGCTGGTCTCCCGAACCATTGGCGAATACTCTAAGCATTATGCCAATGGATCGGTACTTACTATATATGAAAATATTAACGAAAACCATTGAGTAAAATTAATAATAATGAGGTGGATAATCTGAATATTTCGTGTGACAATGAGACGATATGAAGTGATTGTTTGGTAAAAGGGTTAACTTATTTTTGAGAATATCTAGTAATAATTTTTTTCAAAGCTGTTTGGATTGGGTTAAGGTGGAAAATCAGATATTTGGTCATTTTTCCAGTTGAACAAGTTGATTGTTGAAAGACACAGCTGTGGCCTCGTATAAGGAGATATCAACATGAACTGATGAATTTGGAAGTTGACGACAGGTGACAGCTCGATATGGTTTGACAATATTAGAAATATTGTTTGGGCTTTCTAGCTAGCAACGGGAATGACCTTTGAACTTGACTTAAGCAATAACTGATTTGGAATTCATTTTCAGCGTAAGAATTGATTTGGATTATTTCCCTAGATATGAAGAGATGCTTATATAATGACAAGGTTTTGACGTCACCAGTTAAATGATGTTTGGACTCGTATCGAGAGAGACACAGAACACACGCAATTTTTATAGCAGTCGGCCGAGATATTACTCCATATAAATCTATTAGCCCCTGGCAGCCAATTCTCATACTTACCCATTCATGAGTAATTAACTTAAGCATTTCACAATGTTACTCAGGTTAACTTAAGACGGACACACATATAACCATTGCCCAGTCGGCTGGGGCTGTAGAATACACCGACTGCTTCTCTGCAGAGGAGTAAGACCCCCTACCCACTAACGAGTGTCCTGATATATGACACTAAACAGTCTGATGGTGAGGTTCCAGCAATGCTGGAGCTTTTGGGAATGCGAAGTACCTCTTCATTATCATCGCACCCATGTCCTCTCTGGCCCGGAGTGGTAGCACCTGATAGGGTCCTATCTATGGGGTAAATAGAACTAACAGCATACTTACGTTAAACTGAATTGTTTGATTAAATTGAATAGCTCGAAATAGAAATGTTTTTGACAATTAAACCGTACTTACATTCAAACTGTGTGCTTATGCTAAACTGAATTATTTGAAATAGAACTGTTTTTTAACATTGAAACTGTATTTACACTTAACTGAATTGTTTAACATAGAACTGTTTTGACATTTAACTGTGTGTAAACATAATCTATACTTATACTAAGCTGAATCAGCTTAATTAGAACTGCTTGACTAAAAGGAATAGCTAGAAATAGAATTGTTTTTCACTATTAAACCGTACTTACATTCAAAGTGCGTGCTTATGCTGGACTGAATTGTTTGAAATTGAGCTGTTTTTGACATTGAAACTGTACTTACGCTAAACTGAATTGTTATATATAACTGCTAGAATAGTTTGAAATAGAAATGTTTTTGACAAACTGTGTACTCATGCTAAACCGAATTGTTTGAAATAGAACTGATTATTTACATAAAAATGGATTTGGCGTTAAATAACCTAAAAAGGTTGATATGCCATAAAATCAAACCAAACCAGACCAAACCAAACATATAACCAGTCGAGACGATGTATTTTGTTTTGTATAATTGCAGATGATATAGGATTGTTGATTTATTTAACTTAATATACTGTTATTAACTGTTTATATTTAATCAACTGTTTATATTTAATCATTTGTTCTTTCAGAGAGGACCGACTTATTCAGTTCAGATTATTCGTCTCCAGAAAAGATTACCACGGCTTATCGGTTGAGAAAACACCCGTTTCCTTGGCCTACAAGAATCACAACACTTTTTGAATATCACGCTAGACAATCCACGATTATAACTGTACCATCTGGACGGTTTCGAAACGACCCACCATTTCGACGACTATGTTGAGAGTGAGATTTCAGAATAGATTTCCGAACTGAGGTGAGTGTCGACGGGAAATAAAAGAAATTTGGAGAGGAGAGGATTATGTTATATTGGTAGTGACCAGTATACGTGACCCTGACAGTGGAATTTATAACAATTCTTTATCTCAGAGCTTCGGATAATGGCAAGAAAGATTGAGAACACACTATTGAGGACATAACGATAAAAATAATAAATATGAGATATTAAACAGAATTCAAGGAATTACGTTTATCACTCTATTGCAATATTTAGTTGGTTGGTTGGTTAGTTGGTTAGTTGGTTGGTTGTATTGCTTTACGGCGTATCAACCCTTTTCAGGTTATTCAATGCCGAAATAAGTTATTTTGATAAAAGTTTCGAACGATTCAGTTGAGTATAAGTACAGTTTTTTTGTTTACACACAGTTAAATGACAAAACAGTACTAGTTCAAACAATTCTGTTTAGGATTAGTACACAGTTTAAATGTCAAAAACAGCTCTATTTCAAACAATTCAGTTTAGCATTATACAGTTTTGTTTATGCATAGTTAAATGTCTAAACAGTTCTATTTTAAACAAATCAGTTTAGCATAAGTATGCAGTTAAAATGTCAAAACAATTCTATTTCAAACAATTCAGTTTAGCATAAGTACACAGATTCAATGTCAAAAAAAGTTTTATTTAAAAATATTCAGTTTAACTTAATTACAGTTTAAACACGCAGTTGAATATAAAAAAACGGCTTATTTCAAACAATTCAGTTTAGCGTAATTACACAGTTTAGTTCTATTTGACCCATAGATAGGACCCTATCAGGTGCTACCACTCTAGGCCGGAATGGACCTGGGAGCGATGGCAATGAAGGAGTACTCCACATTCCCCAAAGCTCCATCATTACTAAAGCCTCGCTATCAGATTGTTTAGAGTCATATCCAGGACACTCGTTGGAGGAGTCTTACCCTGCTGCAGAGCTGCAGTCAGTGTATTCTGCAGCCCCAGGTGACTGAACCCTATTGCAATATTTGGTTTGTATGTCTTCTACAAGGAAGACATATTTGCATACACAAAATGTTTAGTCTTCAAATATTTTCTTAAAAGAATCAGTCGAATCTTAATTTTATGATTATATACAAAATCGGTGTATAACGTAACGAGAATACTTGAGCAAAATATTATCAATTTAAAGACCAGCTAATCTTATATTTCAAAAGTATTCAACTGACACTGTCTTCAGTTGGTTTGTCATAATCTTCTTACAAGTTCTCAACAGTTTTAAAAAAAAATCCAGTAGTAGAATTCTTGGGGGTGGAGAATCGTCTCGTCATTGCCATTGTATTAATTTCCGAAAAGATCTATTTGAACCATACATGGAACCCTAAAAAAGGTGATTCCACTCTTCTCAGAGCTGAAGCCTCGCCATCAGATGCCGCTTACTGTCATACCCAGGACACGCTTTTTGACGGTGAGGTTTTACCCCTCTGCAGAGGATGCAGTCGAAGTATTAGGAGCCCCACCAACAGGGTGCCAATCTAGAAAGCAAATTTTATTTTTGAAATAATTTTCAGGTTAGCAACTTTGATTAAAAATCAGTTGACTAATATTGATTCATCATGCAACATCCTGACTGTCAAACATCGATCAGAGGAGATGGTAGTCCATTCGTTTGTCGTGTTTTCTTAAATGAGTGAAGAGACTTGTCTAACAAAATGGAATTCAACTTCCACCGTGTGTTAGTCATCCAAAAATAACTCTTTCCGTCTAAAAACCTGTATCCAGAATAAAACTTGATCTCCATAAACCTGTGTTAACTTGTTAAACGTTTCAGTTGCCCTGTCCTGACTTTTGACACAGAATTTGATAATAAGTTTCGTTTTTGTGACACAGTGAACCAAACACACTTGGAAAAAATCGCAGATTACTTAAATGAAAATGAAATCTTGACAACTGAATGTTTTCACTGGTGCACAAGATCAACATTGATTAACTGATTTTAAATCGGGTTAACCAACCAGAAAAATATGTCCAACTTAAACGGGTACTATTTAATTGCGTATTTCTCGTCGACTGAGAATGAAAGAAAATCACGCCACTCAAATATTCAAACAAGTTGGCACCAAGAAAGCGGATCAAAAGAGACTGTCTTGAACCAGATCAGTATCCTCTTATGAAGAATTACTTTTTTTAAATGATGGCTATTTAATACACTAAATAGATACAAACAATACCTTTTATTATAGCGATTCATATTTTTTTTGCAAAGCATTTCTTTTTTATCATTAAGGGTCTTCATCTTTATTGTTATTTCCACAACGTTTCGGCCAATATGTCCTCCGGCCTTCTTCAGGTGCTTGTCGAACTCGGGAACCTACACAGAACTTCGAACTACGTCCTTTATTGAATCCACGGGGTCGCCTGTTCTGATTCCGTTAGCTATAACTGGGTACAAGTGTTAAGTATTCCTGTATCGTTACTCGCCTGTAGTCAGGATTGAACCTGCAACTTCCAGATGATTGTCTCCTTAGAAGCTAAGGGAATCAACGCCTATAACCGTTACGATTGTGGTATAACAATAGAGATGAAGACAGTAGTTCGAAAACTCTTAATGATAAAAATCATCAAGCTTCGTCTCAGAAAATTCGACAAGTATTTCTTTTGTTTTGTCTAAAGTTCTGTCACAAGCAGTAGGAATTATAATGTGTCAAGCGATGTATTCCTGTGGACCCCTTCACATGGACGAGTCAAGGTAGGACGACCAGCTAGAACCTATATACAACAGCTCTGTGCCGATACATGATGTAGCCTTGAAGACCTAACGGGAGCGATGGACGATTTTCAATACATTTTTATAGTAAGATATTTCAAAATACATTTTTATATTAAGATCTTTCCAATGCATTTTATAGTAAGATCTTTTGCAATGCATTTTTATGGTAATTTTTTTTTTCAATACATTTTAACCGTACCATATTCTGTAATACATTTTTATATTAAGATCTTTTACAATGCATTTTTGTAGTAACTTCTTTTTCATATTCACTCTGGTAAAGTAATTACTTCCGAACACACTTATACGTATAAATAAGTTTGTTATATATATATATATATATATATATATATATATATATATATATATATATATATATATATGTATAATGTCCTTATGTTCCAACTCTGTTTATAACATTTGATGGAATACAAATTATCCGATTCTGTAGTACAAGAATGTCCGCCATTACTGATCTCTGATAATTAGTAGCATTACTTTTAATTGGATTTTTAATTACATCTTCGAGCAGATCATTTGCGTCGTCATTTCATTACCAATTAAAGCAATTAACTAAAAGATTATAGACACAGTGAAGATTTTTACAGTGAGAAAACGCAAAGAAACATTTCCAACATGTCAGAATTTACTGTGTTCTAATTACCCGTTGAAATTCTTTCTTCGTCTTTTCCAGCACTAATATAATGGTTATAATCTTGCCAACACCCACCTACAAAAAATTGGCGGAGTACGATCTTCATCCATACGCAGTAATTCTGTACAATCTCGTCCTTATCGAATTATATCTCGTTAAAAACGTTCGATTTTCCTAAGCGCCAAGATTAATCCTAACGTATTGAAATTTAAAAAGTCATAAAATAAACATTCCTTGATGATGGCAAAAAGGTCGAAACCCATCGAAAATTATTAATGAATCCACAAAACTTATTTATAAACGCTTATCTGTCGATTTTCACAAACATACAAAGACAACGACACGTGGCTAACGAAGGCATGAACACCTATCGATAAGCTATCGATCAAAAGAAAATCAAACCTGATCAATAAAATTAAACGCAGTTTCTTCCAGGCAGCAGTCGTGTCGATACTGCTGTATGGATGCACTACCTGGAAGCTTACAAAACGGCTGGAGAAGAAGCTAGACGGCAATTACACAAGAATATTGCGAGCAATATTGAACAAGTCCTGGCGCCAACACCCTCAAGGCACCAACTATACGGCCACCTGCCTCCCGTCACGAAAACTATACAAGTTAGACAAACCATACATACAGGACACTGCTGGAGGAGTAGGGACGAGCTCATAAGTGATGTACTCCTATGGATCCCCTCATATGGCCGAGCAAAAGCAGGACGACTAGCTCGAACATACATACAGCAGCTATGTGAGGATACGGGATGTAGCCCTATAGATCTGCCAGAGGCGATGAACGATAGGAAGAAGTGACAAGAGAGGGTCAGGGATATCTGTGCTAACGGCACTTGATGATGATGATGATATATATATATAGGAAGCATTTTCCTTTTTGAACTTGTTTTATTAAATACAACACTCTTTGTATTTGCCGATTTTATCTTTGATCAATTCAAGTTTGTGCATGAGACATACGACTTCGTTCCCTCAATGATGACTCCAGGTGAGGCCGAAATTACTTGGGAAAAATACGGTGCCTTCCTAAATTCCTTTCATCAAGAAGTCAAATGACTCATATGAAAACTTAAACGGATCAAAGACAGAATTGTAAAATATTAAGTGTCAGTCCTATTTAATCAAATATATATATATATATATATATATATATATATATATATATATATATATTGGCGCCCGTGATGTAATATTTACCGTCATAGGAAATGGATACGGTGACCCGAGTTCAAATCCTGGACGAAGCTGTTTGCATTTCACATAGCACTAATACCCTTAGAAATGTATAAATCCAACTATTCTATCTCCAGCTATGGGTAAATAGTAGGGCAGACTGGCTCTTTAACCTTTGTACAGCTGTTAGTCTAGGAGAAAGAAAACTCTGAATTTAGACTTGTTAAACTCTGCTTAAAAACTGTAGCATAGATAGATAGATAGATAGATAGATAGATAGATAGATTGTAGGAATATAATGAATAATTATCTCCCTTAAATAATTTCCAGTTCGAGTTAAATTCTCGTCGGGCGTTACGTAACAGTTCGAGGAACCTTTCTTCGACTTCTTTTCGCTTCTGGCCTTTAACTTGTAAAGACGTTATCTCTGATCCTATCAGGGAACAGTGACGTCTGATGGCAATCTTTCTTACACTTAACAAGTAAAACTTTTTTTCCATTTTAAACCACAAGGAGGCGCTGGTAGCGAAACGGTAACAAGTGGTTGCAGCAACCCAAATTCAAAACCTGAACTAGCCTGTTTGAATTCCATCAAGCGTTTTGGAAAGGTATGAATCCAATTATTTTCTCTTCAGCTCTCTGTAGATAGTTAGGTAGATTGGGCTCTTTAACCCTGGTACAACAAAAGAAAATTGGTTTGAATTCAAACCAATTGTAGACCTAGAAAGGTTTGGGCTCCGCCAAGATATTCCTGCTCAAGACACGCTATATGAGTAGTGACCCCATGATCAAACCAGATTACGAGGGCAGTGAATGAGAGTGACCCTTTTACATACGGCTTGTTCATAGAACAAATGTGTATGATTCTACCGAAAAGCACTGGTTTGATTATTTTTTCTTTGAAAACAACTGGTTAGTATTTTATGTATGTAAAATGTTAAATGTTCTAGGTATATACAAACGAGTTAATCTTGTCTTTCTTTCTGCTGTGTTCAATGTTAATATATCACGGATATACTAATGTTAATATTAGTGTCTGTTGAGTGAGGAGGCGAGTATATATCTTTCCTACCAATAAGTGTACCGACGGGAGTTTTCAAAAAAAAAAAGAGTCAGCGATACTCAGAATACACTGATAGTATATCCAGCTGGGTGGTAACCACCTCCTCAAAAAACAAAAAAAAAAACAAAGAGGTGTCCTGTGTAAGATAGTGAACGGCATCTAGTGATGAGGCTACAATTCTAGAGATATGGAATGTATAGAGTACTCATTTATTATTACTCCCAGGTCCACTCTGAACAGCAGTGTTTGTACCTGTTAGGGTCCGAGCTATGGATAAAAAAGATCAGTTTTTACATCTAATTTAGTTTCTTTGTTTATTGGCATGTCAACCTTCGAGGATTATTCAATGCTAAAGTGGCCTAGTCGGCTGGGGCTATAGAATACACAGACTGCATCTCTGCAGAGGGGAAAAATTCCCCCAGCGAGTGTCCTATATATGACACCAAACAATCTGATGGTGATGCTCCAGTAATGCTAAATCTTTGCGGAATGTGGAGTACTCCTTCATTGCTATCACTCTCATGTCCACTCTGGCCCAGAGTGGTAGTACCTGATAGGGTCCCAACTATATGTCAAATGAAACTGTTTCACATTTAAACTGTATACTTATGCTAAACTGGATTGTTATAAATAGAACTGTTTTTATATTTAACTTCGTGTAAACAAAAAACATGTACTTATGCTAAATAGATTTGCTTGAAATCGAACTGTTTTACATTTAACTGTGTGAAAACAAAAAACTCTGTACTTTGAAATGTTTGAAATAGAACTATTTGATCATTTAACTGTGTGTAAACAAATTACTGATATTTAATTGAATTGTTTACCGGATGGAGACACAGAATACTTCGACATTGTAGCAGGAGCACTACAAGGGGACACGCTAGCCCCATACCTCCTTATCATCTGCCTAGACTACGTGCTTAGAACATCGATCGATAAAATCAGAAAAAACGGCTTCGAGCTGACATAGAAAAGAAGAAGAAGGTACCCCGCAAAAACAATTACCGACGCCGACTACGCCGATGACATAGCGATACTGGCAAATACGCCCAACCAAGCCGAAACACTACTGCATAATTTGGAACGAACCGCCGCAGGCATTGGCCTCCATGTCAATGCACACAAAACTGAATATATGTGCTTTAATCAAGCAGGCGAAATCTCCCCTCTCGAGGGAACCTCTCTGAAACTTGTAGACAAATTCACCTACCTAGGAAGCAGTGTCTCATCAACCGAAAAAGACATCGACACGCGGCTAACGAAGACATGGACACCTATCAATAAGCTATCGATAATATGGAAATCAGACCTGATCAATAAAATGAAACGCAGTTTCTTCCAGGCAGCGGTCGTG
The DNA here is from genome assembly GCA_963585895.1 of Sepioteuthis lessoniana. NCBI lineage: Eukaryota > Metazoa > Mollusca > Cephalopoda > Myopsida > Loliginidae > Sepioteuthis > Sepioteuthis lessoniana. The sequence continues at coordinate 82,840 of CAUZXS010003924.1, read as the reverse complement.
TCGATACTGCTGTATGGATGCACTACCTGGACGCTAACAAAACGGTTGGAGAAGCTAGACGGCAATTACACAAGAATATTGCGAGCAATATTGAACAAGTCCTGGCGGCAACACCCGACAAGGCACCAACTATACGGCCACCTGCCTCCCATCACGAAAACTATACAAGTTAGACGAAGCAGACACGCAGGACACTGCTGGAGAAGCAGGGACGAGCTCATAAGTGATGTACTCCTACGGACCCCCTCATATGGCCAAGCAAAAGCAAGACGACAAGTTCGAACATACATACAGCAACCATGTGAGGATACGGGATGTAGTCCTGAAGACCTGCCAGAGGCGATGAACGATAGGGAGAGGTGGCGAGAGAGGGTCAGGGATATCCGTGCTAGCGGCACGACATGATGATGATGATGATGATGAATTGAACTGTTAGTGTTATATAGATAGACTTGGAACTATTTAACTTTTGTGGTACAGAGCAATACTTGAAAAAATTAAACTGTGCAAACAAATAATTAATAGTTAATAGAATTATTCGTATTAGATAGAAATAAGCGAAAACATTCAACTATGTAAAAAAAAAAAAATAACTCTGGCTCGTTTATGAATGTTATGCACAAAATGTATATAGTAATTAAGTACACTAAATAACCTACAATAGTTGATATGCCATAAAACCCAACCAAACCAAATCATATATATTTAATATATATGTATAAAGAGGAGTTGGCACTAAATAACCAACAATGATTGATATGCCATAAAACCCAACCAAACCAAATCATATATATTTAATATATATGTATAATCAGGATTTGGCACTAAATAATCTCCAATGGTTGATATACCATAAAACCCAACCAAACCAAAACATATATATATATATATATATATATATAAATGATTTGGCATTAAATAACCTACAATATTTGATATGCCATAAAACCCAACCAAACCAAATCATATATACATATCATCATCATCATCATCCTCATAATGTCGTGCCGCCAGCACGGATATCCCTGACCCTCTCTCGCCACTTCTCCCTTTCGTTCATCGCCTCTTGCAGGTCTTCAGGGTTACAACCCGTGTCCTCACAGAGCTGCTGTAGGTATGTTCGAGCTGGTCGTCCTGCTTTTGTTCGTCCATATGTGGGGGTCCATAGGAGTACATCACTTTAGACCCGACCGATAAAATTAAACGCCGTTTCTTCCAAGCTGCGGTTGTATCGATACTGCTGTATGGATGCACTACTTGGACGCTAACAAAACGGCTGGAGAAAAAGCTAGATGGCAATTACGCAAGAATGCTGCGAGCAATATTGAACAAGTCCTGGTGGCAACACCCCACAAGGCACCAACTATACGGCCACCTACCTCCCATCACGAAAACTATCCAAGTTAGACGAACCAGTCATGCAGGACAATGCTGGAGAAGCAGGGACGAACTCATAAGTGAGAATATATATATATATATATATAAAGGATTTGGCATTAAATAGCCTACAATGGTTGATATGCCATAAAACTCAACCAAACCAGATCATATATATTTAATATATACATATATATATATATATATATATATATATATATAAACAGGATTTGGCATTAAATAACCTACAATGGTTGATATGCCATAAAACCCAATTAAACCAAATCATATATATTCAATATATATGTATAAAGAGAATTTGGCATTAAATAACCAACAATGGTCTATATGCCATAAAACCCAACCAAACCAAATCATATATATTTAATATATGTATATATATATATATATAAAGGATTTGGCGTTAAATAACCTACAATGGTTGATATGCCATAAAACCAAACCAAACCAAATCCTCTATATTTAATATATACGTATAAAGATGATTTGGCATTAAATAACCTAAAATGGTTAATATGCCATAAAACCCAATCAAACCAAATCATATATATTTAATATATATGTATAAAGAGGATTTGGCATCAAATAACCTACAATTGTTGATATGCTATAAAACCAAATAAAATCAATGCTAAAGTCATCCATTTAGAAGATCAGTAATGGTACTACTTAACCCGGAGTGGGAGGGATATGTGGGCTCAATCCTTTTCGCAACAGGATAAACCTGACTGGATTTCGAACTTACTTCAAGTCTGTAGTTCATCACTTTTTACCGTTACACCATGGTGACTTCCCCTGTTCGTCAATTATTTGTATTAGATTGAGAATACTTGATATCATATGACGTAAAAATGCATGCAATTCTCTAAACACAGAGCAAAAAATAATTCCAAACAGGTTCATGTGTCGTTAAAACGAAATATCCAATCAAACTTTGTTTTGTTTTTATTTATTTCTATTCCAAGAAATCAGTCACAGACTACAAACATCAGATTAACCGCTTCCAGATACCAGGACACGTGATCTCCACCAATTTTCCTAAAGAAGTGGTGATTCATTTTATTAATATAATGTGTCACGTGTTCAACCAAGCAATGGCGACAATTTTTCTGTCCTTGTAAAATGTCTGTCCATCGTTACCAACGGACTTAATGGCGCGAACAGTTTTGTTTCGAGCAGCAAAGTCAATTAGGATAACGAGAACCGAACTGATCAGTGTCCTATAAAGTGAAACGTTTGTGCAATGGCTGACGGCCTGGCTAATAATTTACTGTTTACGCCGCCAGGAGTTAGTAAGGTTGTCGGCGGGTGTAGGGGAATCTCTTACTGTAAAGACTGGGTGGGTGGCTTAAGGGGGAAAAAAAGGAAAAAAAACTGTTGACATTAAATGACGTCACATGCAACATGAACGCTTACTATGAAGACAAAATGAAACTCTAAAATTTCCGGACATTGAAAGTAGTTTTATTCCTTTCTGTTTATTTTTAGATAAAGATCAGCACTTTTTTGCGAGCCTCAAATCAATATCGCATAGTTTATGGTTGTGGTTGGCTTCATGTATTAATTTATTTATTGGAATACCAACTCCTAATGGGTTATTTAATGCCAAAATTTAATTCATCTGTAAATGTTTGATTGAAATAAGTATTCGTAGGTTTGGTTTATTTTATTTGCTTAACGGCCAATCAATTCGTAATGGGATATTATTGTTATGTCATCAGAAAGGGCATAAATTAAGTAGGACAAACACGTACTTAGAAAGAAGAATAAAAGTTATTGTTGTGAGACCGAAACTTACCTGCATCATGGACTCTTCCTAGCACTATATTACTAGAGGGGTGTCCTCGTAAAAGCGATGGACTGCGGAATCGTAGTACGCGAGTTCGTACTCCGGTCGCGCTATTACGTTCACTTTCGGGCAAATACCCTTGGGAAAGGTATGAACCCCCTTATCCTCCCAGCTATGGGTTAAATAGTACCACTACTGTACTTCTAAAAGAATGGCTTTGGCATTAAATAACCTAAAAAGAGTTGATATGCCATTAAACAAAGAAACCAAACCAACTATATTACTACGTGAGATAACACTCTCAGAGTGAGTTGTTGTATCCTAATACCGTAGTATCAGCAGGAGAACTAGTAGTACGACTACCAATATTGGACACCACTGGATAGTAAGCTCCGCTTACCCTTACACTATTCTTTGTAACTTTTCTTAATATATCTTTTTTACCTCTAACCCGTGTTCCGTGTTTTCCTTCCGTGGTACCAACTTTGGGTCCACATCAGTTATATATTACAGTAAAAAAACAAATACAATGTCACCAGTGCAGCTTTTGCTATCAACTCCTTTATTTCCTTTGGTGATTCAAAGGAGAGTATAAAGTTATGAGGGGGTGTCCTCGTGGTGTAATGGTTAAAGAAAATATAAAATGAGAAGGGATGAAATGGGAAGAGATGAAATGGGGAGGGTACAACCGTGACTGCGTTTGTTCTGTTTTAGTTTCTTTTAGAACATCGATTGACAAGATCAAAGAGAATGGCTTCGAACTGACGAAGAAAAGAAGCAAAAGATACCCCGCAACAACAATTACCGATGCCGACTACGCCGATGACATAGCGATACTGGCAAATACACCTGACCAAGCCGAAACACTTCTGCATAGTTTGGAACGAGCAGCAGCAAGCATAGGCCTCTATGTTAATGCACACAAAACGGAATATATGTGCTATAACCAAACGGGGGACATCTCCACTCTAGAAGGAACCTCACTTAAACTAGTAGACAAATTCACTTACCTAGGAAGCAGCGTCGAATCAACCGAAAAGGACATCGAAACGAGGTTAACGAAAGCATGGACAGCTATCAATAGGCTATCGATTATATGGAAATCAGACCTAACCGATAAAATGAAACGCAGTTTCTTCCAGGCAGCGGTCACATCGATACTGCTATATGGATGCACTACATGGACGCTAACAAAACGACTGGAGAAGAAGCTAGATGGCAATTACACAAGAATGCTGCGTGCAATCCTGAACAAGTCCTGGCAGCAACACCCCACAAGGCACCAACTGTACGGCCACCTGCCCCCTATCACGAAAACTATTCAAGTTAGACGAACCAGACATGCAGGACACTGCTGGAGAAGCAGAGATGAACTCATAAGAGATGTACTCTTATGGATCCCCACACATTGCCGCGCAAAAGCAGGACGACCAGCTCGAACGTACATTCAGCAGCTCTGTGAGGATACAGGATGTTGTCCTGAAGACCTACCTAGGGCGATGAACGATAGGGAGGAGTGGCGAGAGAGGGACAGGGATATCCGTGCTTCCAGCGCGATATGATGATGATGATGATGATGAAATCAACCTTCAGGGGTTATTTAATGCCAGAGCTATCCTTATAGAACAATAATAGTGGTACTATTTTATTCACTTCTGACGGGTATTCCCAAAGGTATTAGTCCGAAAGTGAACATAAGAGCGTGACAGTCCAGTACGTTAGCCACTACGCCACGAGGACTCACCCCGGCTATTTAATTGGAATTTTTCCCCGCAGGAACCATAAATCTTTTTATTCAGTTTGTAAATGCTGAAAAAGGGAAATGGACAAACCATTTGTGATTTTACAAAGTTAATTCTTTATATAACCGTTTAATTTCAAACCTTTTAATAGGGGCCGATGAAAGAATTATCTCGTTCCTGGTAGGTCGAATGACCACTTTAAGAAATCTTAATTACAACTGTTGTTGATTGAGTCTGAATGGATAAAATCTTCACAAAGTTCTTACAAGTGAACGTCTTCCATTATTGATTAACACTGTCACGTTTGAAGGTTGGGAATTTCACGTGAAGTTGTTGGCTGAATTCCAAACAATGAAAACGCCTAAAGCTGCACATCTTGGGTCGACACTTGATGACGGCTTCTCACCCGGAGGACGAATTTTCTGAAATGTATGACAGACATGATAATCAGTAGCCGAAGTAAAGGGATAGATGGGAAAATATCCCAGAACACAGTGATTCTTTTTCTTTAATATTTTAAAATCACACACACGTATATATATATATATATATATATATATATGGGCGATGCTTAAGAAATGTAGGATCCAATTAGAAAATTTTCAGGGGTGACCTCTAGCCGACAAAAAAAGTGTGAGGCCCAATTAGGAAATTGATAGTGGCGTTCTCTACCCTACATAAAAGAAAGTGTGAGATCCAATTTGAACACTGTTAGTGGTGCCCTCTATCTTACAAAATTATTAGTGTTGCCCTCTTCCCTGCAAAAAAGAATTGCTGAGACCAATAAGATAATTTTTAGTGGTGTCCTGTACCCTACAAAGAAGTGAATGCTGAGTTAAACTAGAAAATTACTAATGGGGCCTTCGACTCCCCAAAATCATTTTAAAGTCAATGGTTTTTGCATATTTTCTATAGATAACATCACCAAATTATTTAGTCTCTCTGTAATATGATTGCGGAGGGATTTCTTTTTGTATATCTTGCCTTTCGGTTTAGTTAGGATGAGAACCTTTCGGCTCAATCCATGGGTTAGTTAGGTGCAAACATGAGCGCATGTGTTCACGCGCGGGCGGGGAGGATGCGTCATTTACAGATGTCAAAATAAAACCCCAGATAGGAAATGAACCAGAAGCGTGAATTGAGGATTTTGGGGATCTGAGAAAAAGCAGTGAGTTGAGTTCCTGCCTTCGAACGAGAGAGTCGAGATTCAGACGAGGCCTGACGAATTTGTGCGCTACGGGCGCCGCGCGTTGGTTGGGTTGAGAGCTGACGATGTAAAAGCAGTCAGCATAGAAAGATTGTGTCTCTCTCTCCTCGTGTCGAAAAACCTTTAAACTCAAAAAGGTGAATAAAAGAATTATTAGTATTGAATAACAATACTTGAAACCCTCTGTGTTCAAAAATTGAATTATTAGTATTACGTAAAAATACTTGGAACCTTTTGACTGCGTATGAATGAAGCGTTGAATAGAATTATTATTACTGAATAACTATACTTGAAACCATTTAATTTGTTGCATATTGACCCCGGCCAAGCTGTCAAAATAGGAAATGCACCTGTGTAAATAATAGGTGCATCCGGTCGAGGAATATCAGAATATAACCTTGACCGTGAACGGGTTGAATGAGTGCGATTTGTGACGCCCTCAAGAAGAAGGTACTATTTACCAACCCCTCCGCTCGTTCCAAGTATTTTTACGTAATACTAATAATTCAATTTTTGAACACAGAGGGTTTCAAGTATTGTTATTCAATACTGTTAATTCTTTTCTCCATCAGTCATTCATTTGCATACAGTTAAATGGTTCCAAGTATTGCTATGTAACCCTATTTACCAACCCCTCCGCTCGGGCAGGATATGACACAAGGTCAATTTTTAAGCGGAGTTTAACAGGTTTGAATTCAGAGTTTTCCTTCTCCTAGACTAGTTGCCTCACCAAGGCTGAAGAACACAGTCTGTCCTAATATTTACCCATAGCTGGAGGGAGAATAATTGGATTCATACCTTTCCCAAGGGTATTAGTGCTATGTGAAATGCAATCAGTCTCTTCCAGGATTTGAAATCGTGTCGCCGTGTCCATTTCCTACGACAATAACGACTACACCACGGGCACCTCAAGAAGAAGGTGGGCGGCGAACTATTATATAACTCGGTGCACAGGAAGTTCAATCAGATGGTGATAAGATGTGGTAGAGAAAACCAGCACCCAGCAGAGGGGGCCCTCAGGACCCCCGATTGAGCAATTGGAGATCAGACCAGTTGGAGAGAAGATGCTGGAATGAGAAACATGTCCCAGAGAGGCTGGTTCCCCAAGCCCCCGGTTGAGCAGCCTAGGAGAACGGGAAAGAAACGCTGTGGTGGCCATAAGTGTGGGGGTCAATATGTTGCAGTTCTGTTCGGTCTCCAACTCCTTCTCACAGTAAAACCTTTAGTAACGAATTTCGAACCCTTTCAAATAAAGTGAGAGGTGTATTTTTCTAAAGAACTGTGTCGCTCGTCTTTATTGTGTTGTCGTTATGATTCTGCATGAATACAGATGTATATGTATTATGTGGCTATACAACACAATGAGGTTTATAACACGTTGCTGAGCCTCTTCGAAAGAGCAAATACACCCAGTTTATTTAATGGCAAATTCTCTTTATACATATATATCAAATATATATGATTTGGTTTGGTTGAATTTCATAGCATATCAACCATTGTAGGTTATTTAATGCCAAATCCTCTTTATACATATATATTAAATATATATGGTTTGGTTTGGTTGAGTTTTATGGCATATCAACCATTGTAGGTTATTTTATGCCAAATATTCATCTGCATATGAGTATGCAACAAATTGTGTGAAAACAATAGTAAGTAAAGGTGGCGACCTGTCATCGAGGGTGACCCGAAGGCTTATTTTTCAATAGCTACTACACTAAGGTATAGAGGAGGGCGCTATTCCATTCCCTGGATCGATCCATTTTACCCTTAATCCTTACCTTATAATGCTGAGTGTTAACCAAGGCGGTATCAAGTACTATTTTTTAAAACTTTGATATGACCCGACCTGGGAACCCAGAATTTGGCATTAAGTAATCTACAATCGTTGATATGCCATAAAACCAAACCAAACCGAATTATATTTATTTTATATATATGTATAAAGAGGATTTGGCTTTCAATAACCTAAAATGGTTGATATGCCATAAAACCAAACCAATCATATATATTGCCATAAAACCAAACAAATAATATATATTTGATATATATGTATAAAGCAATGGTTTGCTGCCCAGTCAGCTGGGGCCGTAGAATACAACGACTGCATCTCTGCCGAGCGTTAAGACCCCCACCCCAACGAGTATCCTGTTATGACACTAAACAATCTGATAGTGAGATTACAGTAATGCTGGAATTTTGGGGAATGCGGAGCACCCCTTCATTGCCATCGCTCCAAGGTCCACTCTGACCCGGAGTGGTAACATCTGATAGGGCCCTATCTATGGGTTCATTAGAACTAATCTATGTACTTATGATAAACTTACTTGAAATAGAACTGTTTTGATATTCAAACTGTGTACTTACGCTAAACTGAATTACTTGAAATAGAAGTGTTTTGACATTTAAACTGTGTACTTATACTAAACTTAATCGTTCGAAATAAGACTGTTTTGACATTTAACTGTGTGTAAACAAAAACTTTACTAATACTAAACTAAATTGCTTGAATTAGAGCTGTTTGATTGAATGAAATAGCTTGAAATAGAAATGTTTTCACAATTAAACTGTGTACTTATGCTAAACTGAATTACTTGAAATAGAAGTGTTTTGACAATTAAACAGTGTACTTATGCTAAACCGAATTCTTTGAAATATAAACGTTTAATTTTATGAAAATAGATTTGGCATTAAATAACCGACAAAGGTTGATATGCCATAAAACAAAAAAGAATTCAATAGTTGATATGCCATGAAACCCAACCAACCAACCAACCAACCAAAAACAGATACCAAAGCAAAAGAGAGAGAGAGAGAGAGAGAGAGAGAGAGAGAGAGAGAAAAAAAAACAATCCTTCCAGTATATATATATATATAATCATACAACGTGTGAAAGCATGTGTGATACCCTATCCTCATCAGCCGTGATTGGCGACTGATGTGGACAGGGTATCACATGCTTTCACACGTTGTATGATAATATATATATATATATATATATATACTTGACCCAGAAGTAAGAATAGTAGTGAGAAGACTTGAACGTCTTTACTTGAAGATTTTAAAAAAGAATCCGCAGTATTCAACCAAACCTGTAAAGATGATATATATATATATATATATATATATATATATATATATATATATATATATATAATATGAAAAACAAAATATTCTAAGGATATATTCTTTATATGAAATTTGCCAATGTTTCAGTCCCTGCAACCTTCTTCAGGGCAATATCTCTGATTTTTAATGTTTCATCTGAAAAAATGTTCTTCAAATTTGAATGCCATTATCGTGAAGTGAAAGGTAAACAACGTCGTTCAGGATTTGAACTCAGACCAGCAGTTCCGATTTGCTATCACTATAATCATGACGCTAAGAGCGCTTTGAGTGCATGCGTGTGTTTGTAAAAGTCTGCTTGAGTTTCATTCGTCTGTTTTTCTATAACTTTATGTGTGTGTGTGTGTGTGTTCATGTGTATGTGTACGTATGTGCTTGTGTGTATGTTTATGCTTATGCATTCATGTGTCTGTGTATGTGTGTATGTGTTTGTGTTCATTTGTCTGTGTGTATGTGTGTGTTCATGTGTGTGTGTATATGTGTGTTTGTGTTTGTGAGCGAGTAGTCATCTGTGTATGTTTCTGTGTATGTGTGTGTGAGTGTGAGTGTCTGTGTGTTTGTTTGTGTGTGAGTGCGTTTATGCGTATTTGTGTATGCATGTGTGTGTGTGGTTGTGTATGTTTGTTTGTGAGTGTATGTTTGTGTATGTCTGTATTTGTACTTGAATGTGTGTGTGTGTGTGTCTGTGTGCTTTTATGTATGTATATGTGTGTATATGTGTGAGTATGTGTTTGTGTGTGCAGGTATGCATGGTTGTGTGTGTGTATTTGTGTATGTGTGTGTGTGTGTGTGTGTGTAAACGAGCGAAAGAGAAAGAGAGCGTGCACTCACGCACCTGCGCCTGCGCATACGTACGCTTGTCTCCATTTTGTTTGAAGTATATTTAGAACAGAATATCCTATGAGGAAAAGTCCAAAGGAAACATCGAAAACCACTCGTGATTTATAGATGGCGTCGGAAAGAGACGAGGAACGATATCTCTTGCCAATCTCCTGCATACCTCATCACCGTGTGCTCACAATTATAGGAATGGCATCTATCTGAAAAAAAAGTTCAAAGTTTCCAAAATCTCAATGCAACGTGACAGGTGTGAGTTCTCGTGAGATTCTCGCTGTTAAAACTAATACAGACGTTTCCTTCGAAGTAAAAGAAAAAGAAATCTTTGGTTAGAAATCGATATTTTGTTTTAAGATCGATGCCAGTGATTGACAGCGGCACAAATTGGCTGGAACATATAGAGTAACAGAATGGAGGTCTGTTTACTGGAGATGAAGAGAACCCAGAGGGGTTTAAAATACTGAACTCATCGTCATGAAATATTCTGCTCAATTTTTAGTTTTTAAAGCCAAAATTTTCTTTTGGCTTGTTTTTAAAACGAAATCATTTTTTTTTCCCAAATTACCAAACGCACAGGACTGCCCTGTCGGCGAGGCTTACAATATGATGATTATATCCTTTGCCGAGGGTTAAAACTCCTCCTCACATATCAAAAAGAGATTTTCAAATTGGACGCAAAACTGCATCATATGGTGAGGTTCCTGTTTAAGATATCTGCACATACGAGGTGCCTTCAATAAGTTTCCAGAATTTTTTGTACAGGCATTTAGAATTGTTGCAGACTCTTGAAAATTCAGTATGTTATTGCTATACATCTTATGAGATGACTTTTTATGATTTCAGGTTCAAATCAACAGCTACAGCAGGAATTCGAATACACCCTATTAAAGCCTGATTGTCACAGCTGGTGAATTTCAAAAATGCAATCTGATACTTTAGTAGAACGATATCCAATAAAATTCTGTTTTAAACTTGGAAAAATGCCACAGAAATGTATAGAATGCTTCAGACTGATTTTCGACCATCTTGCATAGGATTTGGTCTGATTGGCTTTTATGGCATATCAACCGCTGAAGGTTATTTAATGCCAAATATTGCTTATACGTATATATTAAACATACAGGATTTGGTTTGGTTGGTTTTTATGGCATATCAACCGCTGAAGGCTATTTAATGCTAAATATTGCTTATACGTATATATTAAATATATAGGATTTGTAAACTCATGCTGTAGATAAATATTGTAAACAATTAAATGGTTTCAACTAAACCAATTTAACTCTAATTATTTTATTCAAAATTACTCATTCGTTTGCACACAGGTAAATGGTTTCAATTTTTGCTATGTATTAGTAACAGTTCAATTAAACGTCAAAAAAATATATCTAAATATGAGCACCGGTAAAAAATCATACATAATAGTAGTAATTCGAGTCTAGTAAGAACATTAAGTTTATAACTCCCGAAAATTCACCATGAATTTTCCAGCAGGACACATGGAGTAACAGTTATAGGCGCTGGTTCCCTAAGTTTCTAAGGAGACAATCATCTGGAGGTTGCAGGTTCAATCCTGACTCCAGTCGAGTAACAATACAGGAATACTTAACACTTGTACCCGGTTATGGCTAACGGAATCAGAACAGACAACCCCCGTGGATTCAATAAAGGACGTAGTTCGAAGTTCCGTGAAGGTTCCAGAGTTCGACAAAGAAGGCCAGAGGACATATTGGCCGAAACGTTGTGGAAATATATCAACAAAATTTATAAATATATACGTAAAAACAGGATTTAGCATTAAATAACCAACAAATACTATGCCATAAAACCGAACAAAACCAACTCATATATGTTTAATATATATGTATAAAGAGGATTTGGCATTAAATAACCTACAATTGTTGATATGCCATAAAACCGAACCAAACTAAATCATATATATTTAATATATATATATATATGTATAAAAAGGATTTGGCATTAAATAACCTACAATTGTTGATATGTCATAAAAACGAACCAAGCTAAATCCTATATATTTGATATATATGTATAAAGAGGATTTGGCATTAAATAACCCACAATGGTTGATATGCCATAAAACCTAACCAAACCAACTCATATATATTTAATATATATGTATAAAGAGGAGTTGGCATTAAATAACCTACAATGGTTGATATGCCATAAAACCGAACCAAACTGGAGTTATAAATTTATTTCATCATGGTGCTGTTTTTCTTACAGGCAGTGCCAAACTGATTTTAATTTGTTGCACAGTGGATAAAACTTGAAACTAATGAAACGCATGCGCAAAATCAACATTTTAAAATGGAAACAGGTTGCCTATCGTACCCAGTTTAAATAGATATACTTATCATTTTTTAATGCAAAGAGATAATTTGATTGTTTTAAAAGTAGTTTGCAAGCAGAAAATGAAAGGACATTCTTTCTGAAGAGAGTAAGATACATTTACCACTGCAGTGTGAGCGAAACAAAACAACAACGACAAAAAATTGAAGAATCGGTTTTTCAAAATCTGAACTTTGGTGCTGCAAAAAGGGGTAAAGTAGGTGGGGTGGGTGTGTGCAGAAAAAAAAAGTTTTCGGCTGAAGTTCTTCTCACCATCCTCCCACCTCTTACACACATACACCTTAATTCAATCAAGGCAAAAAGTATTTCCATCAGATTTTATTTTAAGACAAGTTCTCGAGTCAGCTTTGAGACGACTGAACTTTGCTTTTTGTTTTAGCTGTCAGAAGAAATTTGTGTTTTCTGGCGCCATTTTGTTTGCTGACTTACACCTGAGTAATGGATGACCTCTCCCCAGAGTAGACTGACTGGCCCATCTTTGGACAGATGAGAAAGGATCGTTTGGCTGAAGACAATGTCACTTTAGCTTTTACGGCGTATAAATATAAGCATGATAGGGTCGAAGAGGCGATCCAATGGGAACTGCGCTAATGAATGGGGTTTTATAACAAAGTCACTCAATTATGTAACGAGACAAGACGTGTAAAAAAAGACTTTTATCATCAACTTAATTACAATTCAGCTTTATTTCCTCCAAGCGCTCTTCGCGTAACGGTTATCGTCTTGGAAAATGGAATCGATGACCCGAGTTCAAATCCTGAACGAGGCTGTTTGCGTCCACTTTGTGTTTATGCAATTGAGAAAGGCATGAATCCATTTCTTCTCACAAAAATGAACTGGAAGAGACGTATTTATATCCTGTGGCGCAATGGTTAACGTGTTGGACGGATACATCGTATTTGGTCAGTTCGAACTCCAATCTCTTAATTGTGTTCATTTTCCAACTAATACTCTTGATGTGATCCCTCTTGTCTCCTAGCTTTGGGTTAAATAGTACCACAGTCGTTCTTATACAAGGATGGCTTTGGTATTAAATAACCCACGAAGGTTGATATTCCATTAAAAAAAACTAAGAAAACGTACCAGTCGTTCTATTTAAAAAGAATTATAAATTTGTAAACAATAATTAGTCGAGTTGCATCATTTGTGGATCTTGACATAGCTGCACTCCAATTTGCATAGCCGCTCTAGTATTGGCATAGCTGCACTCCAATTGGCATAGCCACTCTAATATTGGCATAGCTGCACTGCAATTGGCATAGCCACTCTAGTATTGGCATAGCTGCACTCCAATTGGCATAGCTGCTCTAGTATTGGCATAGCTGCACTCCAATTTGCATAGCCGCTCTAGTATTGGCAAAGCTGCACTCCAGTTGGAATAGCCGCTCTAGTATTGGCATAGCTGCACTCCAATTTGCATAGCCGCTCTAGTATGGGCATAGCTGCACTCCAATTTGCATAGCCGCTCTAGTATTGGAATAGCTGCACTCCTATTGGCATAGCTGCACTGCAATTGGCATAGCCGCTCTAGTTTTGGTATAGCTGCACTCCAATCTGCATAGCCGCTCTAGTATTGGCATAGCTGCACTCCAATTGGCATAGCCGCTCTAGTATTGGCATAGCTGCACTCCAATTGGCATAGCCGCTCTAGTATTGGCATAGCTGCACTCCTATTAGCATAGCTGCACTCCTATTGGCATAGCCGCTCTAATATTAGCATAGCTGCACTCCAATTGGCATATCCGCTCTAGTATTGGCATAGCTGCACTCCAATTGGCATAGCCGCTGTAGTATTGGCATAGCTGCACTCCTATAGGCATAGCCGCTCAAGTATTTGCATAGCTGCACTCCAATTTGCATAGCCGCTCTAGTATTGGCATAGCTGCAATCATATTGGCATAGCCGCTCTAGTATTGGCATGGCTGCACTCCAATTGGCATAGCCGCTCTATTATTGGCATAGCTGCACTCCTATTGGCATAGCCGCTCTAGTATTGGCATAGCTGCTCTCCAATTTGCATAGCCGCTCTAGTATATGCATAGCTGCACTCCTATTGGCATAGCTGCACTCCAATTAGCATAGCCGCTCTAGTATTGGCATAGCTGCACTCCTATTGGCAGAGCTGCACTCCTATTTGCATAGCTGCTCTCCAATTTGGCATATCCGCTCTAGTATTGGCATAGCTGCACTCCAATTTGCATAGCCGCTCTAGTATTGGCATAGCTGCACTCCAATTGGCATAGCCGCTCTAGTATTGGCATAGCTGCACTCCAATTGGCATAGCCGCTCTAATATTGAAATAGCTGCACTCAAATTGGCATAGCCGCTCTCGTATTGGCATAGCTGCACTCCAATTTGCATAGCCGATATAGTATTGGCATAGCTGCACTCCAATTGGCATAGCCACTCTAATATTGACATAGCTGCACTCCAATTGGCATAGCCGCTCTGATATTGGCATAGCTGCACTCCTATTGGCATAGCTGCTCTCCTATTTGCATAGCCGCTCTAGTATTGGCATAGCTGCACTCCAATTGGCATAGCCGCTCTAGTATTGGCATAGCTGCACTCCAATTGGCATAGCCGCTCTAGTATTGGCATAGCTGCACTCCAATTGGCATAGCCGCTCTAGTATCGGAATAGCTGCACTCCAATTGGCATTGCCACTCTAGTATTGGCATAGCTGCACTCCAATTAGCATAGCCACACTAGTATTGGCATAGCTGCTCTCCAACGTGCATAGCCACTCTAGTATTGGCATAGCTGCAGTCCTATAGGCATAGCCGCTCTAGTATTGGCATAGCTGCACGCCAATTTGCATAGCTGCTCTCCTATTGGCATAGCCACTCTAGTATTGGCAAAGCTGCACTCCTATTGGCATAGCCGCTCTAGTATTGGCATAGCTTCACGCCAATTTGCATAGCCGCTCTAGTATTGGCATAGCTGCACTCCTATTGGCATAGCCGCTCTAGTATTGGCATAGCTGCACTCCAATTGGCATAGCCGCTCTGATATTGGCATAGATGCATTCCTATTGGCATAGCTGCTCTCCTATTGGCATAGCAGCTCTAGTATTGGCTTGGCTGCACTCCAATTGGCATAGCCGCTCTAGTATTGGCATAGCTGCACTCTTACTGGCATAGCCAGTATTGGCATAGCTGCACTCTTATTGGCATAGCCAGTATTGGCATAGCTGCACTCTTATTGGCATAGCCGCTCTAGTATTGGCATAGCTGCACTCCTATTGGCATAGCCGCTCTAGTATTGGCATAGCTGCACTCTTATTGGCATAGCCGTTCTAGTATTGGCATAGCTGCACGCCA
Organism: Sepioteuthis lessoniana; assembly: GCA_963585895.1. Taxonomy (NCBI): domain Eukaryota; kingdom Metazoa; phylum Mollusca; class Cephalopoda; order Myopsida; family Loliginidae; genus Sepioteuthis; species Sepioteuthis lessoniana. Next base: position 67,048 of record CAUZXS010003924.1, on the reverse strand, counting down.
ATTTGCATAGCCGCTCTAGTATTGGGATAGCTGCACTCCTATTGGCATAGCCGCTCCAGTATTGGCATAGCTGCACTCCAATTGGCATAGCCGCTCTAGTATATGCATAGCTGCACTCCAATTGGCATAGCCGCTCCAGTATTGGCATAGCTGCACTCCTATTGGCATAGCCGCTCTAGTATTGGCATAGCTGCACTTCAATTGGCATAGCCACACTAGTATTGGCATAGCTGCACTCCAATTGGCATAGCCGCTCTACTATTGGCATAGCTGCACTCCAATTTGTCTACCTCCCTCTCTTTATATCTCTCTATCTTCCTGTCAGCCTCCCTCTCTTTATATCTCTCTATCTTCCTTTCTACCTCCCTCTTTTTATATCTCTCTATCTTCCTTTCTATCTCCCTCTCTTTATATTTCTCTATCTTCCTTTCAATCTCCCTCTCTTTATATCTCTCTATCTTCCTGTCTATCTCCCTCTCTTTATATCTCTCTATCTTTCTGTCTATCTCCCTCTCTTCCTATCTCTCTATCTTCCTTTCAATCTCCCTCTCTTTATATCTCTCTATCTTCCTGTCTACCTCCCTCTCTTTATATCTCTCTATCTTCCTGTGTACCTCCCTCTCTTTATATCTCTCTATCTTCCTTTCAATCTCCCTCTCTTTATATCTCTCTATCTTCCTTTCTATCTCCCTCTCTTTATATCTCTCTATCTTCCTTTCAATCTCCCTCTCTTCATATCTCTCTATCTTCCTATCTATCTCCCTCTCTTCATATCTCTTTATCTTCCTGTCTACCTCCCTCTCTTCATATCTCTCTATCTTCCTCTCTATCTCCCGCTTTTCATATCTCTCTATCTTTCTATCTACTTCCCTCTCTTCATATATATATAGGTGGCCTGTCAAGCAGAGGATTCCTTTGTCTGTTTTGGCGCGAAACCAGACAAAGCGTTTTTGGACCTGAAATCTCGCCTTATCCGGAAGTGGTAAGTGGACACGAAAGAGAGTTAGTTTTGGAAAAAGGAGCCCGAGGCAGTTGGCGTGGAACCACGGACAGGGGCGGTCGACAGTGGACACCCAAGCAGAGAGGGGAGGCAGCATCGGATAGGGTCCAGCGAAGAAGATCGAGTCAAGAGATGTCGGTATTCCGGTTGCTTCGCGGAATTTTCGCTAGTAATCCATGCTAGCGTTAGTCCATATATATGTAGTGTTGCATAACTCCTTCTTCTGGTCTTGGTTAACCCCAAGCTTTGTTCGTGTTTTTTCGTTTGTTCTATTTTCTCCTGTCCCCTCGATCGTATTCTTGTAGTGGCAAGAAATGTGCGTTACCCCCCTCGGAACCACTAGTTGATCACCGCCCGAGAAGTGAATGGTTAGAAGATTGATATAAAGCGTGTGGAGGTGAGGGGGTTAACGTTACAATGGCGCCGTGACCAGGATGAAAAAAACCTGATGAAAAGAAATTGGAAATGATCGGGGGACGAAGGATTAGAGAAGCTGACAGACGAACGGAAAAAGAAGAAAAAAATGCCATAAGGTCCCTGCGAGCAGCGAGAAAGGAAAAGAAGGAAAAAGAAAACGAAAGAAACAAAGAAAAAAAGATGGAAAGGAAAGAAATCTACAAATGTAGGAATACACATCCCACCTCCCGCTCTCGAATATAAGAACAAAAAAAAAATTTCGATTAAGGATATCTAAAACGTAGAGAAAAAAAAAGAACCCTAGTAATCTATTTCGTTGTGAGCGTGTGTATGTCTAAACCCTGTTATAACTGCTGACTTTTTTTTTTTTGTTGTTGTATTTTTGTTAGAAGGGAAGAGAAGGTTTTCTTCCCTTACCCTCTTTCCACACTTAGCTTGACTGTTAGTATTGAAAATGCTTGTTTGTTTTTGCCTAATAGTTTTCATAGTATTTTCATACTTAAGTGTTAGGACCAGTGGCTTAAAAAAAAGAAAGTTAATCCGTTCTGGGAAGTTTTATAGTAATTTTTTTATGCTGGAAAGGTGATAAGTCACCGATTAAAAGAAAAAAAAATTTTTGCTGCAAGGTTCACTGAAAAAAATTGTGGTATTTTAAAACCCCAGAGAAAGGGAAGATGAAACGAAAAATAAGAGAGAAAGTGAGATCGCTAAGCTAGGTTAAAATCGACTGGTCAAAGTCGGGTCGTTCCGAGTGCAGAGGGTGGAGGGGGGAGGAAAGCTTCTACCACAAAAACAAAGAAAAAATGGAAAATTTAAACGAGGAAAGAGAGATAAGAACAGATAAAGAAATGATAAAAAGAAAATGTAAAATTGAAAAAGTGGCGGAAAATTTCAACAAGGAGGGAAAAGGAAGAACAGATAAAGTCATGACAAAAAAAAAAAAAAAAAAAAAAAAAAAAAAAAAAGAGAGAACGAAAAGAGAAAGAAAGAGAGATTGCTAGGGAATTTTTGTCACTGCATCCATGCCTGTCTCAGTTCTAAAAAGAACAAGTAAACTGTTGGATTTTAAAAAGAAAAGAAGGTTTTCGTTTTTCGTTTGTTTTTTTTTTTGTTTTTGTTTTTTTTTTTTGTCGATTTTAAAAAGAAAACGGTTGGAAGCAAATGCTGTCACCTCCAACCATCCACCCAACCCAGATCCCCCCCCGGGAGAGGGAAGAAGTTAAGTGGACAGGAGAGAAGAAAAGAAAGAAGCAAAGAGAAATGGTGGATGCGTGACAGAGATTCTTTTGGTAATTGAAATTATTTTATTTTTATTTGTCTGTGAATTGTTTATTAATTTTTTTTTGTTGTTTAATTTGTGTGGATTTTTTTGCTATCCTTTGTTTTTTTTGTTTTTTTTTTGTTTGTTTTTTTTTTGTTTGTTATACTTTGCCTTGTTTTTTGTTGATTTTGGGATTGAGCCTGCCTTGTCATTTGCTTTGTTGTTTATTGTTATTTATTTATTTATTTTTAATTTTTTTTTTTTACCTTCATGGATTTTCTGGGTTTTTTTGTGTAAGTTTAATTGCTCTTGGCACTTCTTCACTTCGTCTGATCGTGTTCCCCCTGGGGGGGGGGCACAGCGCCTTCGTTTCGAGTACGAGTATCGAAGGGTAGTAAGTTATACAAATGATGATTTGGGAAAGCGAATGGACTGATTAGACGAATTGATGGACATAGTACCGAGGAAACGGTTGACGATGGGTTGGGAGGACGATGCCTGGGCGCGGGGCGGTGTCCGGTTGCTCCCCCCTCTGGCTGGTCATGGCTGGATGATGTAGGATTGGTGGGAACTTTTGTACACGTGACAATGGTCATGGGAGGGGCTCTTTTTGAACTCGAACATGTCCACTTCCCTAACATGGCCAAGTGACGAATATCACTCCAGATAGTATGGGGTTAAATAGATACTTTACGTGGCTGTTGCCAACGAAGCTGCCCCATGGGAGGCTAGCTTCTTGAGGGTCCCCACGTTAAACCGACCTTGAGTAAAGTAGTTATTTATCCAATACATAAATGCTTACTATACTCAGCCTTCCTTCAGTTCGGGGGGGTTGGATTTTATGGCATATCAACGATGGTAGGTTATTTAAATATTGTTTACACATATACATTAAATATATGATTTGTAAACTCATTCTGTTGATAGCATTTTTAAACGAGTCCGAGCTCATTTTTGTACACAGTTAAATGGTTTCAAGTATTGCTATATAACAGTCACAATTTAACTATATTTACCCAACCCCTCCGCTCGGGCAGGATATGACACAAGGTCAGTTTTTAAGCGGAGTTTAACAGGTTCCAATTCAGAGTTTTCCTTCTAGACTAGTTGCCTCACCAAACCCAGTCTGCCCTACTGTTTACCCATAGGTGGAGGGAGAATTATTGGATTCATACCTTTCCTAAGGGTATTAGTGCTATGTGAAATGCAATCAGTCTCATCTGGGATTTGAACTCGTGTCGCCGTGTCCATTTCCTACGACAGTCACAATTTAACATCAGTTATTTGTTTGCACACAGTTCGTAGGTAATTTAATTTTTAAATGATTTTTAACTTGTAATATAATGGCTGAGGGATTTCGTTTTATATATCTTGCCTTTGGGTTTAGTTAGGCTGAGAACCTTTCGACTCAGTGCATAGTTTAGTTAGGTACAAACTTGAGCACAGATGTTGACGCGCACGCGGGGAGGATGTGTCATTCACAGATGTCAAAATAAAAATCCCAGATAGAAAGGTTGACCAGTGGATGTGAATGACGTCATGCACCGGAAACGCGCGGGGGATTTTGGGGATTTTGAAAAAGTCAGTTAGTTGAGTTCTTGGCTCGGAAGAACAAGGTTGACTTTCACTTGCACGCCGAAGCCCGGCCAGTGGCCTTGTGGCAGGTGTCGCACGTGGTTCAGGGCAGATGGAAAAGTCAGTATAGAAAGATGGTATCTCTCTCCTTATGTCGAAAAACCTTTTAACTCAAAGGTAATAAAAAGTTTCGTACCTGAACAAACAATTGGAATCATTTTGAGATGAGGCTTCTTAATCTGAGAATTAATTTTTATTTATTGCGGACTTTTTGTCCTCATCTTGGTAGTTTTTGTGTTGTTTCTTCTTTCACAACGTTTCGGCCAAATTTCACCCCTGGCCTTCTTCAGGTGAATGCTGAGTCTTGTAACCATATCCCCAGTAATTACTGCCTTCCATAATTGTTGTCTATCGTGGTTCGATAGACAACAACTATGGAAGGTAGTAATGACTGGGGATACGGTTACAAGACTCAGCATTCCTATCCGAGGTCGCGGTAAATCACCTGAACAAGGCCAGAAATTTGGCCGAAACGTAGTGAAAGAAGAAACAACACAAAAACTACCAAGATGAGGACAAAAAGCCTGCAATAATTAAAAATTAATTCTGAACTAAGAAGTCTTAAGTGTTTTCGTGTTTCGGGATTCCTATGATCTATGTACATATGTTATGAACATTCTATGTACGTTTCATATAACCGTATCATGGGTATGTTACAAACTGATTTGTTTGCACACCAATATTGCTATTGTTCCTACTCAGTTAAATGGTTTCAATTATTGCTATCTAACACTACTAATTCTATACAATATTGATCCTTTGTTTGCACAGGGTGAAGTAGTTTCAATTATTGCTATTTAACATCAAATATTCTAGTCAACACTATTCATTTATTTGCACACAGTCAAATGGATCCAAGTATTGCTATGTATCACTAACAATTCAATTAGACATCAGTCATTTGTTTGCACACAGTTAGATGATCGCACAGTTCTATTTCAAACTGTTCTACTTCAATAAATACAATTTAGCATGTTATTTATTTGCACTGGGTTTACAAGTCACAGTTAGATGATCAAAGAGTTCTATTTCAAACAGTTTTATTTCAAACATTTCTACTTCAATAAATTCAATTTAGCATGTTATTTATTCGCCCTGGGTTTACGAGTCAAACAGTTCTATTTAACCCATAGGTGCTACCACTCCGGGTCAGAATGGACCTGGGAGCAATGGCAATCAAGGGCTACTACACATTTATCAAACCTTCTGGATTGGAGCCTAACAATCAGATTGTTTGGCGTCACATCCAGGAAAGTCGTTGTGTGAGGGGGTCATAATTTCATTCTTTTGCACAAAGTTAAACGGTTTCAAGTATTGTTATGTATCACTAACAATCCAATCAAACATCTGTTATTCCTTTACACACAGTTAAATCATCAAGAAGTTCTATTTTTAACAATTCAATATAGTATAAGTCATTTGTTTGCATTGCGTTTAAATATCAAATTCTATTTGCCCAATAGATAAGACCCTATCAAGTGCTACCACTCTGGGCCAAAATGGACCTAGGAACGATGGCAATGAAGGTGTACTCAGCATTCCATAAGGCGCCAGCATTGCTGGAGCCTCACTATCAGAATCATATTTACCAACCCCTCCGCTCGGGCAGGATATGACACAAGGTCAATTTTTAAGCGGAGTTTAACAGGTTTGAATTCAGAGTTTTCCTTCTCCTAGACTAGTTGCCTCACCAAGGCTGAAGAACCTAGTCTGTCCTACTATTTACCCATAGCTGGAGGGAGAATATTTGGATTCATACCTTTCCCAAGGGTATTAGTGCTATGTGAAATGCAATCAGTCATGTCCAGGATTTGAACTCGTGTCGCCGTGTCCATATCCTGTGACAATAACCATTACACCACGGGAGCCTCACTATCAGAATGTTTAATGTCATATACAGGACACTCGTTGGGGGTGGTCTTACCCCTCTGCAGAGATGCAGTCGGTATATTCCTGTGGGAATTAAATGTAGTATATGTTCTTCATCTTAATATTCATAATTTCGTATTTAATCTATGATATCATATTTAACGGCATATAAGACTATTTACCCCATATATCTTGCATTCTAATTAAGAGGAATGCCCGATTATGAGAACAAAGCAAATTGTTGTCCTATAGAAAGATATTTATTGAAAACTGTTTACACTCTGTATTTTCCTGAGTTCGTATCGGGTTATTTTATACCAAGAGGTTAGAGAATCGCGTTCATTGTTCGTTAATATTTATATTGGGGGGGGTAAAGCTTTTTTGTACACCGTTTGATAGAATACGTTTCATTTGTAAACAGATCTATTTGATTCATTGATGGGACCTTAACAGATACTACTACTCCCTGTTTAAGTGGATCTGGGAGTAATCGCAATAAAAGGGGTACACTACACACACCAGATCTCCAGAAATGAAGCTGTTGTATACAGGAATGAGGGGACAATAATACTTATATGTAAGAATATTCATCTCTTCTTTATTACGAAATCGTAGCGAAATTAGTTGCGTGAAGAGATTAAGGTCGAGATACGATATCTTCAAAGATCCTTACTTTTTCACTCTGACGTCATAAGGCTAGCACAAGGTGGACTTAAAACATTTTATGATCTTCGTTTTTTTTGGGGGGGGGTTGTCCTGCCTCCATTAGGCTAGTTCAGGTCAATTCCCTACAGAGGCCCCAACTAGGATCCCCTATTTTCTTCTGGAATCATACTCGCTTTCGACATTAGCGAGTCTTGTACACTTTTTTTTCTCCACCTCTTAACCCGCTGGTCCAGCGCCCAAAACGACGTGACGTCTCTCTCTCTCTCTCTCTCTCTCTCTCTCTCTCTCTCTCTGCTCTGCTCTCAGCCCACAGCCTACTGCTCACCGCTGTGGAGTTGAAAACTTTCGTAGTTATATCTTTTTCATGACGCCCACCCACCTCGTGATTACCCTTCCTTCAGCATCCCACTCACGCAATTCCGATGGCATTTCCGATGTCTTTTGTTTACCTTAAGACTTAGGTGTATCCTGTTCTTGAAATCCACGAATTTACACGGCCTGTTAAAGGTCAAATAGGTAAGAGAGTTTCGCCATCAGATGCAGTTTAATCTCCCACCCAGAATACCCCTTTTGGGTGGGGGATCTTACCACTCAGCAGGGAGTACACTCATCATATTCTAAGCCCAAATATAAGCTCAGATGACAAATTAGTGATGATCACGTTTGGAGGTGCCCGTGGTGTAATGGTTATCGGCGTAGAAAATGGACACGGCGACACGAGTTCAAACCCTGGACGAGGCTGTTTGTATTTCATGCAACACTAATACTTTTAGAAAAGGTATGAATGCAATTAATCTCCCTCCAGCAATGGGTAAACTGAGTTCTTTAGATTTGGTTAGGCAACCGGTCTAAGAGAAAGAAAACGCTGAATTCAAACCTGTTAAACTCCACTTAAAAACTGACCTTGTGTCATATCCTGTCTGTACGGTGGGGTTGGTAAATAAATACATTTGAAAAAGTAAAAGTTATTGAAGAAAAGAAAAAAATTGTTATTTTTCAGTCATTGTTAGGGGCGCGTAAAGACCCCATAGCTTTGGCAGACTCATAAACAACGGTAGTTAATACGAAATGCAAATAGGCACTTATCCCAAAGTTTTAAGTCAGCTCATATAATTAAAAGGCAGAGAGAGAGAGAGAGAGAGAGAGAGAGGGAGGGAGGAAGAGAGAGAGAGAGAAGTTAACAGAGAGAGAGAGAAAGAGAAGCTAACAGAGAGAGAGGGGGGGTGAAGGGATGTTTCATTCTCCTTGGCATCTTGTCCGATCCCAGACCATTTCTTTTCCGCGTCTTCTTCGCCGAGTTTTGGATAATACATTAAAGAATTAACTGGAAAGCGGATTAGTACTCGGTAGATTTCTTTTTCGCGCCAAAAAGATCTATGGCCGCCTATAAATATTACATGAAGAACAGGAATAAATTGTCGTTTGATAATAAAATGAAGATGGCAAAAAAATAAATAGATAAAAACGGTAAAAAATGATAAACGAGGAAAGAGAATATGTCTTATGGGACATGTAACTCATTCATATATATATATATATATATATATATATATATATATATATATATATGGTAATTTCGGAAGGTTTCTCTCTCTCTCTCTATCTATCTATCTATCTATCTATCTGGCATGTCTCCTCTCTCTCTCTCTCTCTCTCTCTATATATATATATATATATATATATATATATATATATACATACATAACTCTGTCTGGTAAATCTCTACTCTTTATATATCTCTGTCAGTCTGCCAATTCACTTTCTCTCTATATATATATATATATACATATATATATATATATATATATATATATATATATATATGTATGACAAGTCTCTCTCTCTCTCTCCCTCTCTCTTTCTCTCTCTTCTCTCTCTATCTATCTATCTCTGTCTGGCATGTCTCTTCTCTCACTCTCTCTCTCTCTCTCTCTCTCTCTCTCATTCTCTCTCTATATAACTCTGTCTGGCAAATCTCTATTCTCTCTATATATCTGTCAGTCTGGAAATTCTCTCTCTCTCTCTCTATATATATATATATATATATATGACAATTCCCCCCCCTCTCTCTTTCTCTCTCCCAATATCGATAAATAGAGTTACTAGGAAAGTAAAATGGGGTTTTCTTCTGTTGCCTGATGATCGTTGTTCGGCGTAAAAGTTTTAATTGCAATTCTAATCGTTTGAGTTTAAACACGATTTTATAGATATGGATATATATACAGTCATTTTTTAAGGTGGTCTTACATCTTTACCTCTAATTCAGAACCTCTACTACAAAATAAAATGATTAGGTATGGAAATGACCCCAACAGGCCACTGTTTCATCAGTAAGAAATAAAATACGAAACATCTACACATATTTTGCCGATTAGTGAAATTTAAAATAATTTAAAGTGGTCGAAAACTTCTGCATACTACTGTATATATACATATATATGTTTGTGTATATATATATATATATGAGATTGAAAACATGAAATTACCTAGCTATTGTAATTTACACACACACTATACACACACACACACACACACACACACACACACACACACACACACATATATATATATATATATACAGTCGCCAACCTTACTTACTACATATATATATACATATAATAAAAAGTAAAGTTGGCGACCTTAGTCGAGGGGGATCCGAAGGCTCCCTTTTCAATAGCTACTACACCGAGGTGTAGGGGAGGGCGCTATTCCATTCCCAGGATTGCTCCACTTTACCCTTGGTCCTCACCTTATAATCCTGAGTGCTTAGCAAAGCGGCATTAAGTACCATTTTTGAGTCTTTCGTATGATCCGACCTGAGATTGACCCTTGGTCTCCCGGACAATTAACGAACAATGGCCCGGTTTATCACATTTTTTACATCGTTATTATATATATATACACCGGACATTGGCCTAGCGGTTAGAGTGTTCGCCAATAGCCCGGGAGACCTGGGTTCAATCCCAGATCGAGTCATACCAAAGACTCAAAAAATGGTACTTGATGCCTCTTTGCTTAACACTTAGTATTATAAGGTACGGATCAAGGGTAAAGTGGAGCAATCCAGGAAAAGGAGTTGCGCCCTCCTCTACACCTTGGTGTAGTAGCTATCGAAAAGGGAGCCTTCTGGTCACCCTCGACTATGGTCGCCAACTTTACTTTTTTTTTTTATTATATATATACTTACCTATATATATATAATGAACGATGTATAATATGTGATATAATTATAGAAGGTTAATCTTATACCTTTAAAATCCCTGAAACCATATTCAAAATTAATAAAGACTTAAGCTGCAACTCAAAAAAACGTAGTCTACATAATTAAATATAGCGAATGCAAAGAAATATACATAAGGTCAACACAGGCCCTTAATACAAGGACATCACTACAAAGGAGTAATATCAAAATAGAAGAAAACAGAAAATTAAATGTATCGAAACACCTATATAAATGTAGTCGAGATGAATTTGAAATAATGCCAATATATCAAACGAACAACTACACGCAACTTCAAATAAAGGAAAAAAAATTACTGATAAATTCAAACCAAAGTTGAATAAAACATGAATCATCATTCATCATCATCATGTCGTGCGGCCAGCACAGATATCCCTGACCCTCACACGCTACTTCTTCCTACCGCTCATCGCCTCCGGCAGGTCCTCAGGTCTACATCCCGTATCCTCCCATAGCTGCTGAATGTATGTTCAAGCTGGTCGTCCTGCTTTTGCTCGGCCATATGTGGGGGTCCATAGGAGTACATCACTTATGAGCACGTCCCTGCTTCTCCAGCAGTGTCCTGCATGACTGGTTCGTCTAGCTTGGATAGTTTTCGTGATGGGAAGCAGGTGGCCGTATAGTTGGTGCCTTGTGGGGTGTTGCCGCCAGGACTTGTTCAATATTACTCGCAACATTCTTGTGTAATTGCCGTCTAGCTTCTTCTCCAACCGTTTAGTTAGCGTCCAAGTAGTGCATCCATACAGCAGTATCAACACGACCGCTGTCTGGAAGAAACTGCGTACACATACACAAATTGAAACAAACATACATAGATACGTTTATATATACGCACACACTAAAAAATCTCAATACACTCTTCGCATAAAGAGAGAAAAAATAACAATCAGTGAAATCCGAAACCACTCCAACATATATATACACACACACACACACAACGTATAAAATATCAAAAGTAAATGAGGAGTAAAGTGGGCTAAGAAAAAGAGAGAAGCGACCTTCATAAAAAAAACATAACCAACTGAAAACCATTCAAACTGCAAACACAAGTGACTTCAAGTCTCATTGAATTCCCATTAACAAGGTCTTGTGCCGTAGATGTTCTCTAACGAAAGCATCAAGCTGGAAACATACACGTATGTAAGAACAAAATAATAAATCCTAAAAAATACAAATCTCTTCGTGGACCAACTCATTTTAGAATATTGTTATTCTCTCTTCGGACCTACTACAAAAAATGTATATATATATATGTGTGTGTGTGTGTGTGTGTGTACATATATAAACAAAAAGTGGCAAGCCTCTAAAATTAGTAGACCAGTCAGCATATTTCGGCAGCAACATCTCATCGACTGAAAGGCATGGAATGCTATTGATGGGTTATCGATCATATGAAAGTCTGATCTACCTGATAAAGTAAATCAGGATTTCTTCCAAGCAGTAATTGCGTCAATACTACTATATGGATCCACCACATGGAAGCTATCAAAATGCATAGAAAAAAGGCTAGATATGAACTACACGAGAATGCTGTATGCTATCTTGAACAAATCCGGGAAGCAATTACCCTCTAAACAGCAGCTGTTGGGCCACTTACCTCCAATCTCACAAACCATCGAAGTAAGACTAACAAGACATGCGAGTCACTGCTGCAGAGGCAAGGGCGAACTCATAAGCCACGTTTTCTAATGGACTCTTGTATATGGACGTGCTTGCTTTGGACGACCAGCCGAGTCTTACTTACATCTGCTCTGTACGGATACAAGATGCTGCCTTGAAAAACTGAAAGAGTGATGGATGTGAGGTAGAGATGGCGAAAGAGAATCAGTGATCTTTGTGCAGTCAGTGCGACATGATGATGATGATGATGATGGAAAGAAAGAGACAGAGACAGAGAGAGGTATGATGTAGGGTACAGAGATAGTCTTAAGCGTTTATAATTTATTAAATGTAAATGTTTCTCCCTGCTTCCGTCATCCGCCTTTATTTAGTCTGTTTCGTGTACAAAAGGCTATGACGGGAGAAGACAAGGATTTATCCCAATTAAACAAACAAAACTTGGCAACAAATCATCTTGTTTGAAATTTCTCAAAAGGAAACTGGCTTAAACCGGTCTGAATCCTGTTCAGAGGATTAAACGAAAGATTATCATGCAGTAATCTTCTAACCAAAAATATCCCCAGATATCGGAGATTAAATTCCGCCATGTTCTGATCTAATGAAACCATTTTTGATTTGTTTGGTTTTGTTTTCTCGGATTTTCTGCCAAATCCGGTTTTCATTCTCGACGCTTTCTTGTTTTTGTAAAGCGCACTTCTGACTTCAGTACTTGATACAAACATATATATATATATATATATAAGGTGTCTCAGAATAGATGCAACCTGTTAATATGATAATGATTTATTAACGAGACAAGCGCAATGGCGGTCATTTTGAACATGTTCCGTAAAAATTCATCCTTTGAGCTTGAAACATCGAATAACCCTGAATGAGTTGACTTCCCATTAAATAGTAACTGTTGTATGAAGTATGCCAGGGTGTCTCAAAATAGATGCAACCTATTAAGAAGGAAGTTACTCACCAAGTAACAGAAACTCACCAAAAAGTGAGCGAATAGAAAATGCTCCTTTAGCCCTTCTCCTTTTCATCGAGCAGTTTAACTCTATGCTTGTTTTGGGGTCATCAGGAGAGAATGTGCACCGTTTCGGGGCCTTCCTCTCCACGATTTTATTTGCACATCAGCCCCGCAGCTCACTGACATGAGGCCTCATTATAGTATCCTATAAGGATTTATTAACGAGACAAGCACAATTGAGGTCATTTAGAACATGTCCTGTAAAAATGCATCCTTTGAGCTTGGAACATCGAATAACCCTGAATGAGTTGACTTTTAGTGAAGGAATATATTGTTGTGCGTGTTGGTTACATTGTTTACTTCCTCACTATGTTTTAAAGGTAAATAAATGAGAGAGAGAAGTACGAAGATGCCGTAAGGTTTTTATGATGGTTTTTAATGGCAGCATGCTGCAAGTCTCGTAGGAAGGAAAGAAGTAAGGAAACGAAATGAAGTTGCTATAGAGTTGAGAAAACATTTTAGCAGCTAAATGCCTGAGCGAAGATGTGCATCATTAGGTTAAGGCATTGTTGAATGTGTGTGTGATATATGTCGCCATGAGTGCAGCAAAAGTCGTGTTTGCTGGTTGAGGACCGGAACGTTGTAGTCACCCATGGGTTTGCGGTTCTGGTTGTTTCGGGAAGAAGCGTGAATGTCTCCGGAAAATGTTGCCCAAAGATGAAGTAGCTGGAGGTCGGAGTGAGATTTTTTGCATCGCAGTCAACATAAATAATACTGGAGGCAACTGAAAGTTGTTCCTGTGTTTGGCGTATTGAATTCATCTAATTCATATTCAACTAGGAACCCTTGGTCTAAGTGAATAGACGCAAGGGGTCCATAAATTAAATGGCTTTCCTCATGGTGGTGGTGGTGCTGCTATTCAAGAGAGCTGACACTCATTACGTCTGTCCTGAACGAAGAAGTTCTGAGAAAGAGAGTGTTTAGCGACTTTCCCCAATTTGTGCTGCCCAGAAAGATGATCCGGGAGGAATAGGATAAGTCATCCTAATTGGGTAAAAATATGTGTCGACCCTAACGGTCAAATTAAATTACACGCAAAACAAAAATACGAAATTCTTTCTGCTACAGACTTCCCATTAAATAGTAACTGTTATATGAAGTATGCCAGGGTGTCTCAAAATAGATGCAACCTATTAATAAGATAATGATTTATTACAGAGACAAGCGCAATGTCGGTCATTTTGAACACGTTCTTTGAAAAATGCATCCTTTGAGCTAGAGACATCGAATTAATGTTTTTTATTGTTATTATATCAGCTTCCTGGGCATGCAATCTTTTTGGGGGTTTCTTGCCTCAGTAATAAATCATTATCATATTAATTGGTAGCTTCTATTTTGAGAGTTTTGAATGATTTTTTCATCAAATAAGTAATGATACAAAATATTTTTCCTCTCTTTCCAATGTTGACCGACCAGACACAGGATATAGTTTGAAAGAACTGCCGAGGTCGATGGATGTTAGGGACGGATGGGGAGAGAGCGAGAGTCAGGGAAACCCCTACTGTCAGAGCGATTTGATAATGATGAAGTTCATGATGATAAAAAAATATAATGGATTCAGTTTAGTCAAACAGTTCTAATTCAAACAATTCAGTTTAGCATAAGTATGCAGTTAGTTCTATTTAACCCATAGATAGGGCCCAATCAGGTGCTACCATTCCGGGCCAGAGTGGACCTGGAAGCAATAGAAATGAAGGGATACTCTGCATTCCCCAAAGCCCCAGTATTATTGGAACCTCACCATCAGATTGTTTAGTGTCATATCCAGGACACTCGTTGGGGGGGATCTTACTCCTCTACAGAGGTACAGTTGGTGTATTCTACACCCAGCCGACTGGGCAAGGTATTACTGGAGCCTCACCATCAGATTGTTTAATGTCATATACAGGATACTCGTCTTACTCCTCTGCAGAGATGCAGCTGGTGTATTCTACAGCCTTAGCCAACTGGGCTGAGCTGTCCTGGGTATGGCACTAAACTGCATCTGATGGTAAAGCCGGTTTAACTTGTCGATTATCTTAAAAGCTTTGAGTTTGAATCTGACAGTAATAATAATTACTCCCATGAAGCTTTAAATGAATTGTTAACTGAAAACCTTAGCCTATTTCGTAGTGTACCGACAAACGTGGAAAAAGAAATCGAAAAATCATTCAAAAGTTTCATCCCTTCCTTGGAAACTATTATATACCGTACCTATGAATGGGTATTTCCCATTCTTCACAAATACGTTGGAAACTATTTACGAAGGATTTAATATACTGATTAAATCGTACACCATGAGCAGTGGTTTACCTTCTTTTCACCGCTGGTGAGTATTGTATTTCCATAATGTTATAAAGATTTCCTTTTTATTTATAACCTTCATTTTGGTTATTTCTCATTCAGAAACAATAGAAGCACAGAAGAATCCACTTCGGATCTTTAACTGGCACAGGATATACCCAAAGCAACCATGATCCCGGGTAAATGCGTATTTTGCCGGTGCAATCAATGGCCCTAGCTTTGTCGAGTTTCTCATTAAAAATGGCCCGAAATCTTTCCAGTGTAACTTTCCGAACACCCGTTTGACAATTCCCCAACTTAAACGGATATTTAGCCAACATATGACACAAGGTCAATCTTTAAACGGAGTTTAACAGGTTTGAATTCAGAGTTTTCCTTCTCCTAAACTAGTTGCCTCACCAAGGCTGAAGAACATAGTCTGCCCTACTATTTACCTATAGCTGGAGGGAGAATAATTGGATTCATACCTTTCACAAGGGTATTAGTGCCATGTGAAATGCAACAAGTCTCGTCCAGGATTTGAACTCGTGTTGCCGTGTCCATTTCCTACGACGATAACCATTACACCACGGGCACCTCTAAATTGATATGCCATTATAAACAAAGAAACATGCCTGCGCCCATACATATATGAAATCACTCGTTCATACAAAAATTACTACTACTCGTTAAAATAAGACCATGTCTTCATTCAAGAACTCTCTATTGATCATGATATGCATGCAGATGACTCAACAGGCCAATCTCCATCTGGCAAATACATTCACATAGGTGACATTTGATTGTATATGTATACACACACACATCTACATCTCTATTATTGCTACTTAAATGGGTTGCTATTCTAGATTAACAAAGAAATTAATTTCCAATTTTAGCTCTCATTCTACCCTGTGCTATTATTTTTTTTTTTTACTAATACCCTTTGGAAATGTAGGAACCCCCTTATTCCCCAACCTATATGTTGAATATTATCACTCCTGTTTTTCTACAAGAATGTCTTGGATATTAAATAACCCACAAAGGTTGATATTCTATAAAACAAAAGAAACCAAATCAAACCAAACCTTGCCCAGTCAGCTGGGGATGTAGAGTATACCGACTGCTTCTCTGCAAAGGGGTAAGACCCCTACCAACTAGCGTCCTGGATATTACATTAAACAATCTGATAGTGAGGATTCAGTGATACTGAGGCTTTGGGGTATGCGGAGTACCACTTCATAGCCATTGCTTACAGGTCCGCTTTGAAATGGAACTGTTTTTGAGATTGAAACTGTACTTATGCTAAACTGAATAGTTTAATATAGAACTGTTTTGATGTTTAACTGTGTGTAAACAAAATCTATACTTATATTAAACTAAACTGGCTGAATTAGAACTGCTTGACTAAAATGAATAGCTTGAAATAGAAATGTTTTTCACAATTAAACTGTGTATTCATGCTAAACTGATTGCTTGAAATAGAAAATTTTTTCATAAAAAATGGTGTTAAATAACCTACAAAAGTTGATATGTCATAAAACCAAACCAAACCAAACCACCCTATCATCCACAGTCAAGGAAATATTTTGTGGATATATTCAAATGCGCTCCGCTCAAAACAAGAGGGACGGAACAACAACAGTGGAGATACTGGATGTATTCTTCCTTTTGTATCAAACAACTCCAAACGGTGCAGTGAAGAATGGCCTGTCACTAGCAGAGGCATTTAAAGAGCGAAAACTCAGTATCACACTGCATGCTTTACGCCCACAAAAGCAACAGTTGTAAGACAGAGGCCATAATAAAGAAAATGCATTCTCAGTGGACACACGAGTGTTTCCCAGGAATAACTAAGCACCATCCACAAAATAAAAGGACAGTTCGTTTACGACATGCAAGTTAAAAATCACTTCTGGGTAAAGCACAAAAACCAAATCTGTCCCAGATACACTTGAAACAATATAATTGACAACAGGCCAACCATTTCATTCGACTTACAAAATAGATACTTCCGAACTAAAATCCCGATCACTTCCCTCGTAGACAAATACATTTGTGAGTAAAGAAAGATCTCATAGGAACAAATCAAAGCACAATTGCACCAGAGTGAGACATTCCTAAATTTACCCCAACCACACTTGACACACTTGAATACAACCAAACACCGAAGATAACTTCGTTCAACAAATCCCTTCTCGATATCATCATCATGTTGTGCGGCTAGCACGGATATCCCTGACCCTCACTCGCCACTTCTCCCTATCGTTCATCGCCTCTGGTAGGTCTTCAGGGCTACATCCTGTATCCTCACAGTTGCTGAATGTATGTTCGAGCTGGTCGTCCTGCTTTTGTCCGGCTATATGTGGGGGTCCATAGGAGTACATCACTTATGAACTCGTCCCTGCTTCTCCAGCAGTGTCCTGCGTGTCTGGTTTGTCTAACTTGGATAGTTTTCGTGATGGGAGGTAGGTGGCCGTATAGTTGGTGTTGCAGCCTGGACTTGTTCAATATTGCTCTCAGCATTCTTGTGTAATTGCCGTCTAGCTTCTTCTCCAACCGTTTAGTTAGCGTCCAAGTAGTGCATCCATACAGCAGTATTGATACGACCGCTGCCTGGAAGAAACTGCGTTTCATTTTATCGCTCAGGTCTGATTTCCACATGATCGATTGTCTATCGATAGCTGTCTATGCCTTCGTAAGCTACGTGTCGATGTCCTTTTCGGTTGATGAGACGCTGCTTCCTAGGTAGGTGAATTTGTCTACTAGTTTCAGAGGGGTTCCGTCTAGTGTGGTGATGTCGCCTACCGTGAATATTAGACCAATCTTTAAAGTAGACAAATTCTATTTGCCAAAAAAATCATTTAAAACTTTGGATTTTACTGATGATCGTACATCAACCTCTGTTCCATATTTTGCTCAGTCGGCTGGGGCTGTAGAAAATACCGACTGCACCTCTGCAGAGGGGTAAGATCCCCCCTCTGAACGAGTGTCCTTGATATGATACTAAACAATCTGATGGTGAGGTTCCAGTAATGAGGGTCCTATCTATGGGTTTAATAGAACTAAACCGTGCTTCCTTCACAATACTGATTTTTGCACTTAAACAGCGTATTTATACGAAACTGAATTAACTGAATTAGAACTGCTTGACTAAACTAGCTAGAAATAAAAATGTTTTTCACAATTAAACTGTACTTACATTTAAAATGCATGCTTATGCTTCACTGAATTGTTTGAAATTGAACTGTTTTTAACATTGAAACTGTACTTACACTAAACTGAATTATTATATATAACTGTTTGAATAAACTGAATAGTTTGAAATAGAAATGTTTTTGACAATTAAATTGTGTACTCATACTAAACTGAATTGTTTGAAATAGAACTGATTATTTACATAAAAATGGATTTGGCGTTAAATAACCTACAAAGGTTGATATGCCATGTTCCATATTTCATTCAAGAGAAAGACCACAACAAATATATTCATCTCATTGCTTTCAACATTTTTAGATTTTATTCTTCGTAAAATTTCAATTTCTGTGTCCGTGTCGTGTTTGGGTTGTTTTTAAAAAATCCAGGAATGCTCCACTTGGATAGTCAGGTCAGAGGGCGAACCCCCATTTTAAGTCATGGTGAATTGTGGGAACAAGAAAGAAAAAAAGGTCAGCCATGGCACATTGTTGGATGAATAATATATACAGCCCTTCAGTGAAGGCGCTCCTGCTGTCATAGTTACCATCATAGGAAACACACACGATGATCAAGGTTCAAATCCTGGACAAAGCTATTTGCATTTCACATAGCCCTAATACCTTTAGGAAAAGTATGAATCCAACTCTTCTCCCTCTAGCCACGAGTAACTAGTAGGATAGACTGAACTCTTAAACTTAAGTATGTTAACCAGTCTAGGAGAAGGAAAATTCTGAGTTTAAATATGTTAAATTCCGTTTGAAAAATTGATCTGTGCGTAGGGGTTGGTAAACATATATATATATATATATATATATATATACCCTATCCTCATCAGCCACCCTAGTTGGCGGCTGATGAGGACAGGGTATCGTACGTGCTTTCACACGTTGTATGATGAAAAAAAAAATTTACTTTCATACTGTCTTTCCGAAAAACAAATACCAAACACAATCTTACATAACATTGAACATGGATGATTCCAAACGATCTATACATATGAAAACTTACTTGTCGTTGCGTATTTCTCAATAAACGGGAGGTTTTGTCTAGTTTCTTTGGGAAATCCAATATTTTCAAATATTTTTCCACGTACCAGACACGTTCTTATGACTTTTGAATTATGAACGCTATGTGCACGGTTGTGTATCTTTTCGTTATATATTTCCCATTTGCTCCTGTCATCTCAGCAAGCACCCAGTCCTGATGATGGTTACTAAAACCGAAACGTTAACGTCAACTTTATATCATAATATATTCACCTATTTGGATAAACCGAAGCACGGACAACGGACTCAAAAATGATATTTCGTCTTTATTTCAAAAAGACTTCATCAGAATGACGAGATATTTTCTTCTTCTTTTTTTCTAAAGTTCAGCAAAGGAGGAAATAGATAAATATACCTAAAAAGAGAGAGGAGTCATGTTTCATGTTTTTTCTGCTACCTTCATATATATATATATATAGTGGCGTTTCTGATGTGATAGTTACCGTTCTAATAAATGGACACAGCCGTTCAGCTGTTGTTTCGTGGGGTGTTGCTTCCAGGTTTGTTCAAAATATCTCGTAGTATTCTTGTGTAGTTCGCGTCTAGTTTTTTTTCTCTATTAAGTGTTTACTTTGTCTAAATTTCTGAGACAAAGCTTTGTGATTTTTATCATTAAGGGTTTTCGGACTATTGTCTTCATCTTTATAGTTATTTCCTCAACGTTTCGGCCGATATGTTCTCCGGCCTACTTCAGGTGTTTGACGAACTCGGGTACCTTCACGGAACTTCGAACTTCGTCTTTTATTGAATCCACGGGGATCGCCTGTTCTGATTCCGTAAGCCATAACCGGGTACAAGTGTTAAGTATTCCTGTATTGTTACTCGCCTTTAGTGAGGATTGAACCTACAACCTCCAGATGATTGTCTCCTTAGAAGCTTAGGAAGTAGTTCGAAGTTCCGTGAAGGTTCCCGTGTTTGTCAAACACCTAAAGAAGGCCGGAGGACATATCAGCCGAAACGTTGTAAAATAACAATAAAGATGAAGACAATAGTCCAAAAACCCTTAATGATAAAAAAGTGTTTACCTGTTTAAAATTATGTGAAGATATATTTCTATTGGCATCCACTCGTGGTGTAATGGTTATCGACATAAGAAATGGACACAGCGACCAGAGTTCAAACCCTGGACGAGGCTGTTTGTATTTCATGCAGCACTAATACCCTTGTGAAAGGTATGAATTCAACTATCCTTCCTCTCGCTATGGGTAAATAGTAATGTTATATATTGACCCTCGACCGAGCCGTCAATCAAGAGATGCGCCTGTGTAAATAAGAGGAAGAACAGCGGAAGCGGATGGGTGTTAAGCAATAATATAACCAGGTGCACAGATGGTTCGAGTCAGTTGGGGACAAGTTGCCGGAGTGAGAACCAGCTGCAGAGAGAGGGCTTTGGGCCCTCAGTGACCCACGGTTGAGCAACCCCAAGCCAAGATGAGAAAGAAGTACTGTTGGGTCAATATAGCAGTCCGTCCTTGTCTCCACTCACCTCTCACAAACAAGAAACATCACCCTTTCGAGAATAAAGTGTGAGAGATATATTTTTATAAAGGAGTGTGTTTGTTCGTTCATTGAAGTTCGTCATTATGTTGGATTATGTTCCGCATATATTTGTATATGTATGTGGCTATACAACAGTAAGGCAGACCAGGCGCTTTAACTTTGCTATGGCAACTGGACTTCGAAAACAAAAATTCTGAATTGAAACTCCACTAAAAACTTGACCTTGTGTCGCATCCTAGTCGTGTGGAGGGTTGGGTACATATATATATATATATATATATATATATATATATATATATAGTCCCTGTCAGTATTAATTTTAAACTTCTTTTTTGAAAGAAGCCGTTAGCTCTGATCTGCACTAAATAAACCCATTGTTTGTTCTACTTACAAGTTCGTCTTTCATTCATTTATTTACATTCGTTGTATGTTAAAAACGTAACTGTTCTCTTTTTTAATGATTGTATTCTCGACATTGTCTTTTTTTAGTGCATAAGGACAGCACTCAACTTAAATTCCGCATTGGAAAAGAATATGCACTTTTTTTTTGGAATGCAATTTAACCGAGTCCATCGTGAGTGTTTTTTCTATATTTCTGTATTAAAAAGACAATATTTCCTTCGAGTCAATTAGCCACTCGTGATACGTACTTAAGACAAGAGTCAATAAATTACACTAAAAGAAGAACAAATCATCATATACAAAATCACACCCACCCACACATAAGGCGCCTCTGGTGGTGTAATGGTTAGCAAGCTCGATTAGCAAACCTACACGAGTGCCCCTTTCATATGGCCTTGTGCCACCAACCGAAAAAGACATCAACACACGGCTAACGAAGGCATGGACAGCTATCGATAGGCTTTCGATCATATGGAAATCAAACCTGACCGATAAAATGAAACGCAGTTTCTTCCAGGCTGCGGTCGTGTCGATACTGTTAACACAGTGCATACTATGGATGCACTACTTGGACACTGACTAAACGACTAAGGAAGAAGCTAGACGGCAATTATACAAGAATGTTGAGAGCAATATTGAACAAGTCCTGGCAGTAACACCCCACAAGGCACAAACTATACGGTCACCTACCACCTATCACGAAAACTATCCAAGCTAGACGAACCAGAGATGCAGGACACTTCTGGAGAAGCAAGGACGAGCTCGTCAGTGATGTACTCCAATGGACCCCCGCATATGGCCAATCAAAAGCAGGACGACCAGCTCGAACATACAGCAGCTATGTGATGATACGGGATGTGACCCTGAAGACCTGCTAGAGGCGATGAATGGTAGGGAGACGTGGAGTGAGAGGGTCAGGGATATCTGTGCTGGCCGCACGACATGAAGATGATGATATATATATATATATATATATAGAGAGAGAGAGAGGTGGGGAGAGAAAGAGAGAAATTGTAGATTTGGTAGATCCGACAAGATGTGAAAAAAATAAGTAGAAAAGAAGATAAACGGAAGCACGGACAACGGACTCAAAAATGATATTTCGTCTTTATTTCAAAAAGACTTCATCAGAATGACGAGACATTTTCTTCTTCTTTTTTTCTAAAGTTCAGCAAAGGAAGAAATAGATAGATATACCTAAAAAGAGGGAGGAGTTAAAAGAAGGAGAGACAGAGAAGAAAGAAAGGAAATATAGAGATATATATTAGAATAGTGGAGGTCGGGATTATGGCTGTGACTGTGATTCATTTTTGGAACATCTGGGCCGTGGCTAAGTAGACTGGGATGAAGCTACAACCATCGACAAGCGTATCAAATTTCATTAAAGACTTGACCAAGCAGAAATGGTTTATCCACTTTTCAACTAACTTTCCCCTCCCCCCACACACATATATACATCATCATCATCATCATCATGTCGTGTCGCCAGCACGATATCCCTGACGCTCTCCCGCCACTTCTCCCTATTATTCATCGCCTCTGGCAGGTCTTCAAGGTTACATCCCGTGTCCTCATATAGCTGCTGTATGTATGTTCGAGCTGGTCGTCATGCTTTAGTTTGGCCATATGCAGGGGTCCATAGTAGTAATATATATATATATATATATAATCAAAGAAAAATAGGATTAGACTAAAAAGTAGTAATCCAAGGAGAATAGGAATGTCTAAATGAGTACTTAGTATCAACAGCCATCTAATATATAATTAATTTCAGATTTTAAATATATCGAAAATCACGTGCAGAGCAAAAACATCTTTTAAATGAATAAAACGAAAAAGAATTCAATATTGTAATTCCATTATAAATTTATTTCAGTCAGATGAAATGCCATCATCGGATGGAAGAAATACAGTTATATATTTGAATATATTTGAGGTTATATTCAAAGATATAACTGTATTTTGTCCATCCGACGATGGCATTTCATCTGATTGAAACAAATTATTTATGGAATTACTAATTTGAATTCTTTTTCGTTTAATCTATTTTAATATGTACGTGGTAAATTCAATAAGTTTCCAGACATTTTTGTACAGGCATTTAAAATTGTCGTAGACTCTTGAAAATTCACTATGTTATTGCTATACATCTTATCAGATGACTGACCAATTTTTATGATTTCAGCTTCAAATGAACAGCTACAGCAGCAATTGGAATACACCCTACTAAAGCCTGATTGTCACAGCTGGTGAATTTTAAAAATGCAATCTGGACGTGATGACACTTTAGAAGAACGATATTCAATAAGATTCTGTTTTAATCTTGGAAAAATATGCCACAGAAACGTATGGAATGCTTCAGACTGCTTTTGGAGCATCTTGCATGAATCGAGCATCAGTTTTTGAGTGGCATAAGAGATCCAAGGAAGGCAGGGAGTCTGTGAGGGATAATGAGAGGTGTGGGGGAAGTAAGGATGTCAATACACCAGAGTTGATTGGCCAAAGGGTTAGGGTTAGGGTTACTATGTTAAGGTTTTAAGGGAGTTCAGGAAGATTCCGTCGGAAGAGGCCATCACTCTTCAAATCGGCTCAGTGGTATTTCCAGCAGGACAATGCACCAGTCCATAACTCCCTCCTTGTCACAGACTATTTGACCAAAATGGGCATCAGCACAGTTCCTCGCCCTCCCTATAGTCCAGACCTTGCTCCCTGTGGCTTTTGGTTATTCCCTAAGCTAAGAGGCTATCGTTATGAGACAACTAAGGAGATGAAAGAGACTGTGACGAAGGTCATTGACACGCTCACACAAGAGAACTTCCATGGGGCCTTCCAGAAGTTGTTAGAACAGTACAAGTGCATTGCAGCCGGAGGATATTACTTCGAAGGGGACAAGAGTTTCATGTGTGTACTATCAAAAAAGGGCCCATACGAAAAAAGTCTGGAAACTTATTTAATGATCCTCGTATATCATAAAAAGCCGGTGAAATACCAAACAATAATCCTATTTTCTTGTATTTTGTAGAATTCAGAATATAATTACCGACAAGAACAATCTTGGAAATCCTAATTGCAAGGTTTGTTCGAAATATTTAAAAGATGTTCTCAGTTATAAAAACGCAGCTTAAAAAAGGTGGAACTTTTTTCTTTGAATGCTGTTATCAATGAAAATTCTTTAAACTGAGGCAAAAGTTGTAAACAGTGAAGACAAACAATAGGAACGATCACATCAATAATAAAATGGATTTTGTTACTAGGGTGGCTACGAAAATACAACCTTCTATATTATTATATTGGTCCACAGTTTCTGGGCTGAATGTTGGCGGTGGGTCAGTTGTAGTAAAACTTCCAGCCATTAATCCATATCTTTTACCTTGTTATATATCACAGCAGAATGGTATTCTTGGCGCCTGCCGTGAAAACAAAGGTAATAAATAGTTTTTTGCCTAAACAGGATTTGGCATTAAATGACCAACAATGGTTGATATGTCATAAAAACCAACCAACCAACAAATAGTTTTTTGTTAGTGTAATACATATTGTAGTCAGAGAAAATATTGCCTCTTACTTTATGAGGTTGGTCTGTTGCATATTGACCTCCGACCCGGCCAAACTGTCAAAAGAGGAAATGCACCTGTGTAAATAACAGGTCGAAGATATCAGGGGGCGACCTTGTCTGTCAAGGGGTTGAATTGAGTGCGAATTGTGACGCTCGCAGGAAGTAGGTGGACGTCAAATTGTTATATGACCCCGGCGACAGGAAGTTCAGATCAGTTAGAGAGAAGATGCTGGAATGAGAACCATATCCCAGCAGAGGCTGGGTCCCCAGGCCCCCGGTCGAGCAGCCCAGGAGAACGGGAAAGAAACGCTGTTATGGCCAGAAGAGTGGGGGTCAATATGTTGCAGTTCTGTTCAGTCTCCAACTCACCTCTCACACAATAATACCCTTCGTAACCCTTTCAAATAAAGTGAGAGGTATATTTTTCTAAAGAACTGTGTCCGCTCGTCTTTATTGTGTTGAATATGTTACTGCATGTATCTGCATATGAGTATACAACAGGTCGACATTGTCAGTGGCAGATGATGGTGGTAGGACAGTAGAGGCAAAACTTTCCACTCCGTATTTTATTGAAAAATGTCCGAAATAAACTACACCTAATAGTATCCGTTAACTGAATCTCTTTTTATAGCAGCTGAAATCATAAGAAACAATATCAATGCAAAAATAGACGATACTCAGTGTGGGGTGATTTTTAAGGTTTTTATGTACACGTTGCAGCAGTTGAGAGTGTAAGTGTTGTGTTCTGGTTAGTGAACACAAGTAGTAGTAATAATAAGACAAACCACGATATGTGAGGAAAAATAGTTATATTTACAGGAAAGAGTATTTACAAGAGAGAGATTGTTACTAATAAGAACATAGGATTAGTGATAGAGTAATGATATACTTCAACAATAGGAACGGCTCTTCTGGTCTGACTCGTAGGCTTATTTTATTTCGTTGTTATGATACAACGGAGGCACAGGGCCTCTAGGTTTTTGGGGGGGGGAAGGGAGCGGTCATGCTTTCCTATATATTCTAAGGGGACCTAGCTAGCCACATTCGCCGACCCATTCAACAGTACAATATATAACCATTCATCCGTCATCATGCGCGCAACAGTTACCAAAATACCACATTTTCTCTATGAAGAAGACCTACTTAAAACCCGAAGTGGTGTATGGTTTTATTTACCATATGATTTATGTACAATGCATATGATGGGAATGGGAGAGTAAAACCCCGAAAAGTATATATACATGAAAATAAGAAAAAATTCCTCGTTTGGTTTCCCTCCCATCCGTCTATAAAATTTGGGGCCGACTGTTTTCCGGGTCGAAAGAAACCGGAAACAAGCCGGACCTACCCTAGGTGGGGCGGGAATCCTAATCTACAGGGATAAAAGAAATAAAGGGTCGGGCGCGGTATGGGTCGATAGAAGAAGGTAGTATGATTTTTTACATATGAATGTTCAAGATCTTCAATAAAAGCGGACTGGGATTCGGGTTGAGGTACGAAAATAATGGGAAAGGGGAAGATCTTGAGAAACTAACCACTAGATGACGGGGACAATGGCTCACAACATACTGCTAACTAGGTTGCAAGGGGAAAAAACAATTCTACTTACCCTAAGGACCCGTACCGTAGACGCCATGGGTCGGCAGAGGAAGGAAGGATGACTCCAACATTGCCCCCTTTCTTACGACCAGGCTCACTGCAGTCACCCACCTTTTGCTGAATGTTATGCGATCCAAGCGTTTTCTATCGCATCTGATTTTGACCCTCAGCTGATGCCGAAAATACAAAACCAGATCACGATGAGAAAAGTTTGCATCGTCATACAATCCCTTGTTTCGCGTCGTCCAAATCACCATTCGGGCTACAGCTAGGATCGCGAGAAACACCACACGCTTCTCACCATGAAACGGAGGAAGAACGTTGTCAACGATGTAACCAACGTCGAGCAGCACAAGCTTTTTGGGTTCGATGCGAGCCGTCCACTCCCCGACGTGATCCCAAAACGGGCGGACTCGCTCGCAGTAGTAGAAGGCGTGCTCAGCCGTTTCTTCCAACCCACTGCTTCAGCGAGGGCAATCAGGCATGTCTGCCAGGCCCGCTTTGTAGTTCAAGTCACGAAGGGGTAACGCATTCCGTGCAAGTCGCCAGGTGAGTGAGAATTCGGAGTTGTTCAAGAAGCTCAATCCTGGCGCCCAATTCCAGTGAGAGCAGATCTCCTCCGCCGTCCAGCCGTGCCGCTCGCTGAGAGGATCAGAAGCGGAACCCATCACTAATTCCCGATAGAGTTCCTTCCGAGGCCATGAAAGGTCACTGGACCCAAGAAGGTTACGAAGGGCCTTTCGGCACTCGCAGACAAACAGTGCTTCGCCCAAAGGCCTACGTCGACCTTCAGCCTTTGGGTCTGAGTTGAGGCGAGGAAAAGTCCGACTCGCCTTTCGTCTCCACACTGAGTCCCCCGTCAAGACTCGGCCCAGATATGCAAGTCTTTAAGAAAGCCAGTGGCTCTCCAGATCAGGTATACCCAGAATCCCGTTGCGTGTACGTTGGATACAGACCTGCCTACGGACCATCGGCCTTGCACCTCCCCAGAGCAATCTGAAGAGGGATCGTTGAAGCGCCAACCGATGTGCCTTAGGCAGAGGAAGTACAGCCAAACGGTAAAGGATCAAGGGGAAGACGTACGCGGCTCACGCCCCCACCCTGCCCTTTAAGGACAACCTCCTTGAAAGCCAGATTCCCACCTGAGCATTAACCTTAACATGTACTTCCGACCAATTTCGATCCAGTTGGAGGTCGGGCCCAAACCACACCCCAAGGATGCGGATGGGTCCGCCACTCCAGCGGAAGGGCCCTGGAAGAGTATTGCTACCCCTCCAAGCACCGAACCGCAAACCTTCGCTTTTGTCAAAATTGACCTTGGCCCCTGCAATCCGCTCGTACTCGACAACCGCCTCTTTCACAGCCTCTATATCCTGGTAGCGGGATACAAAGACTGTGACGTCATCAGCGAACGCGGAAACCCTTGCCGCCAGGCGGCCAGCAAACGGTATACCGCGCAGTGCCGGAGTTGTCCCCTCATCCCTAAGCCTGCGCAGGAGGGGCTCCAACGCGAGGACATAGAGAAGAGGAGACAGAGGGTAGCCCTGCCGGACCGAACGCTCGATCGCGATCACCCACGAACGCCTTCCGTTCACCTGCACCACTGCCTGAGGGTTGTGGTACATCATGCTAATCCATCTGCGGAACTCCGGTTTGAATCCGGTAGTCTCCAAAACAGACGCCAAGAACCGATGGTCGACCCTATCGAAGGCCTTGGACTGATCTAAACTGATCAGCGCGGATTCGGTGTCGTCTTTTATCCCCTCTAGGACCTCGCGAATCAAGTGCAGGTGGTCCTGGATTGGTCTTCCCTTCACAGCAAAGGTCTGTTCGGGGCCGATCAGATCGCTAATGACAAGCTGTAAACGATTCGCTAAGACCCGGGCCAAAATCTTTAACTCTGTGTTAAGCAGAGTTATGTGCCTGGAATCGACTAAACCCTCCCAAACATGTCTGCCACCTTTGTTCAGCAATGTGATCACGCCCTTGGTAACGCTACCGGGGATGGCTCCCTGGACGAACCAATGGTTGAACATATCCGTCAGAATAGGTACAAACATGTGCGACATCCTCAAGTACACTTCGTAGGGCAAACCATCTAGTCCCGGAGACTTGTTGAGGCCGACCTGCTTCAACGTATCACGGACTTCGCATTCAGTAACCACACCCTCGCAGCTAGCCGCTTCAGCCGCCCCAAGGCGGGGGAAGTCGGCGAGATAGCTACGAAACTCCCGGAGCGGGAGATCAGTGCAGCGGGCAAAGTGATCCCGAAAGTGCACCCGAAAGGCGTCACGTATCTCACGACCCGATCGCAGCAGACGCCCGTCCGGGGTCTTGACAGATGCGAATTACCGATCGGGGAACCTTCGCACTTCTTCTTCACGCGCAGTCGCGTTCGATTTCACAGCTTCGTTGAGAACTCTTTTTAGCCTAGATCTAACTACTGATCCCTTGTAGCGCTCGCTACTCTCACACTCCTAGCTAGCTCTACACCTATGGAGTCCCCCCCAGCCACCGCCCGGGAAAGTTTATCATCTATAGATTTCGCCTCCGCGGTCCTATCTAAATTGAGCTGTCGACCGTACTTGGTGGCGAAATCTCTAATCCTATGTTTAAGAGAAACCCACCATTTATTCCCGGTAACCGCCCCCACTAACACCCGCTGAATTAGGAATTCTAGCCGATCTCGGAAGTTCCGTATCTCCGGTAAGGAGGTATTGAACTTCCAGTAGCCGGCTAGACTAGGCCTATTAGCTAACCGCAGACTGACTCTAATAAGTTTATGGTCAGTCCACGCTATTAAGTGGAACGTGGGACAACTAACAAAATCAATGTCAGCTCTTCTCACTAATACTCTGTCCAAGTAGGAACCTACTTTGGCAGAGGGCGATCTATCTAGCCACGTCCACATCTCCCGCCCTGGGTGATCCAGACGAAACCTGTCGACCAAACCATGACGAGTCATGAAGCCGACAAGGCTGCTTTCACACCTTCCCAATCTGTTAGCTCCCCGCCCGACCTTATCTATCTTGGGACCCATTAAGACTAGCCGCTTCGTATCGTCCAGGAACGGCGCCAACCGACGAAAAAAGGAAACCCTCTCTGCAGCGATATTGGACACATAAACCGCAACCAGACGAAACTTGAAACTTTTCACGGCAACATCGGCCACAACCAACCAGCCCCCGTCACCTGTAAAAACAACGTCAACATCAGCATCAAGGCTGTGTCCAACTAACAAAGAGACCCCAGCGCTGGTGCGGCTGCCGTATGCTGAGAAAACGTTAAAGTCGCTTTCCAGCACCCGACAGTCGGCACCGCAAGTGAAGTGAGTCTCCTGCACTGCAGCAACATCTACACAGAGGTTCTTGAGTTCAGCAAGCAAGCGCGTACACTTGCTTGAATCCCTCAGTCCCTTCACATTCAAACTTACCTTAATCAAACTTACCTTAATCCAACTTACCTTAATCAGTGTCGACTACGGGCCGGAAATCCTTCGGGGTGAGGATGCCGACGGCCTGACGCAGGTAACCGGTACAAAGTTCAGGAGTAACTCGGCCACTCCTGGAAATTCCACCGACATCATAAGGAAACCGCAACTTTAGGGACCTATAGAATGTGGGATGGACATAAATCGGGACCCTGCCCGTACATTTTGCAGATATTTCATTTAATGAGTCATGCACCATTTCCGCCAGCCTCATGTCCGCTCGACTGGCTTCCTCAATAAATTGCCAGAGCTCCTTAGTTCGGCTGCCAGCCGTCGGACAAAGGTGGTCACCATGGCTGCACCCTCAAAAAGATATGGATTTGTTATTTCTTTTTGATCAATTTTTTTAAAGTCCCTAAGTGGTTTCAGAAGAGTTTTGATCTGCCGATCTAGTGTTGGCGACTCCAGAATGTCCTGACAAAAATAAAATGAATTTAAAGCTTGTTGGACCTCTCTGGAGGCCGACTTGGAGCGTCGCCCAGTGCCAGATGGTGATGGTGATGGTGTCGGGTTTCTTGTTGCTAAATGGGACCGGGAGATTATTTTGGGTGTTGAAACAGGTGATAATGTAGGTGGTGTTGGGGATAGCAGGAGTTTAGTTGAGTCTACAGGGGTATTTTTGGCTTGTTGTGGGGGAGGAATAATTTGGGCTGGTCGCTGTTGTTTTTTCGGTGTCGTCTTTTTCAATTGTTTTTTCTCCCCTCTCCCTCTGTGGTAGAATCTCCGCTATCCCTCCTTCTATTCAAGTTTATTGAGGTATCCATTTCCTCCTGTTGTTGTTGTTGTTCATTGTTATTTACCTTTTCTTTCTTTCTTTTCTCTGTTTTTGTGTCGGTTTCTTTTTTCTTTTCCTCTGGTTTTTGATTTTCCATGGGTTTTCTTTTTTCGCCCTTCGTGTCAGTGGTTTTGGCAGGGGGTGATTTCGGGGCTTTAGGTGGGGACTTTTTGCCCCGCGTAACCTGGGTCCACCCCTCCTCATCTCTGCTATTGGGGTCATTCCCAGCTTCTGCTGGAGTATTTATTTTACTTTCCAGCTTGTTTGCTGTTGCTGATGTTGATGGGGTCTTGGATGCTATTGTGGCCTTTACTGTTGTTGGTGCTGTTGACGTCGTTGTTGTTGCTGTTGTTGCACTGCTGCGCCGGTGGCCTTTTGTGGGCATGACCTCGCAAAGTGGCCTATTTGTTTACAATGCCAGCATTGCGGTTTTCGGCCTTCCACAACCACCAACATGGCTTGCTCCTCATACTCAACTGTGTGAGGGATTGCCTGGAACCCTCCCCTGTTAAGGCACATGGTAAATGAGTAGTCACCGTGTGCCGTGCCGCTGGGTGACTTCATGGTCGTAAATTCCTCGACGTCCCCATAGTCGCTGAGGAACGCCGCCAGAACGTCACCACTTAGTTGTATTGGCACGTTGCACACGGTGACTTTGATCCGTCTTCTGCCCATGTACTCCGGCTGTAGTCGGTATTGTTTTGTGTTTATGCTGTTGTTACTTGCCAGCTTGGTGGCCAGTTCTTGTGATGGCAGCAGGATATCCCAGGTAGCAAAACTACGTCTACAGAAATACCTAGCTGGGATTCCTGTTGCTTTTAAAATTTCCTCGAATTTGTCTTTTTTCAGTCCAGCCAGTCTCCTGGTCTTTATGTCTGAGACAATTAAGGACAGGGTTTTTGGCTGGACTGCTTCTACCAGTTCAGGTATTGGTAGAATTCTATTCCCTTTAAAATACTGGGCATACTTTTCAACCCTGTCCTTTTTATAATCTTGTGGCAATTTTTTGTTTTTCTGCGTCGACCAGGAGACTGGTATTGACGGCACTTTTTGTGCCGGCGGAATTGTACTCGCCGGCGTTGAATTTTCTGCGGAGGTACTAGGCAATGACGGCCATTCCGGTTTTTCTTGGGATATAAATATATCCTCCGGTGTAGTAGGTGTTGGTTCTCCCATAGTTGCTTTAGGCAACTAGGGAGATATAAAATCGTATGGTTTAAAAAGATGTGGATATGGTGACGGATGAAAAAACAGTAAATGCAGTATAAAAAAGTCTTTCGAAAACAATACAAAATAACGATTGTTTTGGGGAGGGGCACAAACGCAATAACAAGTCGTTCCAAAAAATCCAACGAGTTTAACAAGTGTAACAAGTTTAACAAATAGTCAACAATAATTTTTTAACAATAAATTTAACAAAGCACTTACTTTTCGTAACTTAATAATCCAAAAAAACAGAATAACACTACTGACGAGGAGGTCTTATTCTCCGACTAATCTCCACTACTGCCACAATGGCAGATGGAACAGCTCATTATACTGAAAAGGTAGGTGATACGCAACAGTAAGTCTGCATTGAGTGTCTGATTTCGGTTTTAAAACTCAAAATGAATAATACTGCGGTGATCCCATTATACACACAGCTTAACTTTTCTTCTACGAAGCTCCGTTTTTGGTTTGGTTTTATGGCATATCAATCCTCATTGGTTATTTAATTCCAAATCCTGTTTTTACATATATATTAAATATATGATTTGTTAACACATTGGGCAGATACACACATTTAAATGATCAATCAGTTCTATTTCTAACAATTCAATCTGTAACATATTAACCTTCGGCCCAGACGTCAATCGAGAAACAGGTGCATCGGTCGAAGACATCAAGATATAGTCTTGACCGTGGACCGGTTGAATTGGGTGCAAATGCGACGTTCACATGAAGCAGGTGGTCGTCAAACAATGATATAACCCGGTGCGATAGACAGTCAAGTTGGAGAAAAGATGCTGTAGAGAGAACCAGCACCCAGCAGAGGACTATGGGCCCTCAGGACACCCGATTGGGCAGCCCAGGAGAACGAGAAAGAAATGCTGCTAAAGACAAAGGAACTGGGGGTCAATATGTTGCAGTTCGTTCACTCCCCAACTCACCTCTCATACATGACCCTTTTGTAACCCTTTCGCAACCATTTCGAATAAAGTGTGAGAGGTATATTTTTCTAAAGAAGTGTGTTCGTTCGTCTTTATTGTTGATTTTGTTTCCGCATGTATATGTGTATAGTTGTATATGGTTGTGACTATGCAACAAATCTAGCATAAGTCTACAAATTTAAATGGTTCCAATATTGCTATGTATCACTAAGTTCAATTAAACATAAGTTATTTGTTTACATACAGTTAAATGATCAAATAGTTCTATTTCAAACAATTCAATTTAGCATTTGTTTTCACTCTGTTAAAATGTCAAACAGTTCAATTTGACAGATAGATTGGACCTTATCAGGTGTTACCAGTCCGGGCCAGAGTGAACCTGGGAGCGATAGCAATGAATGGGTACTCAGCATTCCCTAATGCTCCTGCATTACTGGACCCTCACTGTAAGATTGTCTAGCGTCATATCTGGACACTCGTTGGGGAGGGGTCTTACCCTTCAGCAGAGATACAGTCGGTGTATTCTACAGCCCCAGCCAACTGGGCTCTCCGCCTATAAGGTAGGCTGCAGAGATTCATTCTTGTCAATCTGCCTCTTGTGTTGAACATTGTCGTAAAAGATATATTTTTCCTCACCTGTAATGATATTCTTGAGAAACAGTTCATTCTTTGCCTTGGAAAGACGATTTGTGGCTATGGATATATGATTTTATTCTTCTAAGCGTATAAGGAATTCAAATGCCCATCTTGCTCGCTTTTCCTATCTTTTTTCAAGTGGTAGAAGATTGCAGATTGGAATTTGTTGAGGTGATAGGGATTAAAAAGAAATTTTAAAAAAGACAATAACATTTAGAAAATGCGAAAGTAACAGTTTCCCGGGAAGCCTCTGACAGGAAGCAAAATCAGCGCATGCCTAAAAAGAGGGGCTTCGTGGCGCCAAAGAGAAACTCATTTTCAGAAGCGTTTACCACCTTGACTTTCACAGATGGACCATTTCTCCCCGCTGCCTGTTGGGAACGCACCTGTCTGCTGAGTCCCCAACTTGTGTCTCCCACTAGTAGCAGCCTCTGATGGTTCCATGATTTCTTTCAAACACCTTGTCTAGGAGAGCACGACTATTTATACTGGTTCAGGAAGATATTCCACACCAACAACCCTAAATAAAACCAAACCAAACCAGAGGCAGAGATTCATAGAAGAAAAGTTACGCTGTCTGTATAGTAGGAACAGCGTGGTAATATTCATTAAGTTTTTAAACCAACAACCTAACCTTCTTATACCCTCATAAAGTCAAGTGTTAATTCTCAAATACTTTTGCATGGATTGCATTCCATCAGTTCTGTTAAAGAATTTTGATCAAGGTCTGATGGGTGTCCTGATCTGGGTTCATCTCTCAATATCGTATCACCAGTACGAAACTTTAAAAACCAATTTTGGACTTGGTGGTCAGTAATGAAAACCTTTGCTATAAACTCCATATATCTTTTAGTTGTTTCCCGAACGATTTTTGCTATTCTACAAATGTTATGTGTTGACCTTCGACCCGGTCCAAAATGCCATTCATGGTGATGCACCGGAAGGAAGTGACACATTCCAGTGGCAGTTAGGAGAGGAAATCGCGTGGGCAGAAATTGGCTAACAAAATGGAACAAGCTAAAAAATCCCATGATACTTTCATAGACTGACGCACCGGAAGAGAGTGACCTCTGAACTGCATGACAGTTATTTCCGCTTGATGACGATTAAACATGCGATTTCAAAGATCGAATGGGTGATCGAGTGGGCGTTGAACTATTATATAGCTCAGTCAAGACAGAAGTCAAGACAGTTGAGTTCCAGTTCAGTTGAGTTGGCAGTTGCAGTTGAGCTGGAGACGGAGTTATAGACGAGATGTGGTAGGGAAAGGCACATCAGGCCGAAGGGGCCTTGAGGCCCTGATGATTTGGGGTCCAGAGAAGATGCTGATAAGATGCAGTAAAGGAATCCATCACCCAGCAGAGTGGGCCTCTGGACCTCCGGTTGAGCATCAGGAGAACAAGAAAGACACAACGTGACGGCCATAAGAGTGAGGGTCAAAATATTGCAGTTTCTGTTCGGTCTGCAGCTCCCTCTCACAGTAAAAACCCCACACAACCTTTTCGAACCCTTGCAATAAAGTGAGAGGTAAATATTTTGTTAAAGAAGTCTTCCTGCGTGCGTCTGTCTTTATCATTACGTCTTTATTATTGTACTTATCTTTAATTTGGAATCATTTTGAGGTGAGGCTTCTTAATCTGAGAATTAATTTTTTTTTTATTTATTGCGGACTTTTTGTCCTCATCTTGGTAGTTTTTGTGTTGTTTCTTCTTTCACTACGTTTCGGCCAAATTTCACCTCTGGCCTTCTTCAGGTGATTTACCGCGACCTCGGATAGGAATGATGAGTCTTGTAACCGTATACCCTTCAAATAATTGGATTTATAAGACCAAAAAATCCATCCTTGATCGCCCTTCGGGGCCCGTGGTAATCTGAGAATTAATTCTG
Organism: Sepioteuthis lessoniana; assembly: GCA_963585895.1. Lineage (NCBI taxonomy): Eukaryota > Metazoa > Mollusca > Cephalopoda > Myopsida > Loliginidae > Sepioteuthis > Sepioteuthis lessoniana. The sequence continues at coordinate 31,820 of CAUZXS010003924.1, read as the reverse complement.
AGAATCTAATTCACAGATTAAGAAGCCTCATCTCAAAATGATTCCAATTAAAGACAATTACAAAATTCGGTACGGACCCGACTATGGAAGACCAGATAAGGAGAACAAATAATTGAATTTATAAGACCAAAAAATCTATCCTTGATCACCCGTGGCGCAACGGATAGAGGCGTTGAGTCTCTACGGTTCCAGGTGAGCATTGTCAAAAGATAGCAGTTTCAAATCCTACCCAAGCCGGCCAGAGGTTTACTTGGTCAAAAACTTGGTGTGATAGACAACAACTATGGAAGGCAGTGATTACTGGGGATACGGTTACAAGACTCATCATTCCTATCTGAGGTCGCGGTAAAAATCACCTGAAGAAGGCCAGAGGTGAAATTTGGCCGAAACGTAGTTAAAGAAGAAACAACACAAAAATTACCAAGATGAGGAAAAAAGTCCGCAATAAATAAAAAAAATTAATTCTCGTCTTTATTATTGTGTTGTTATGATATAGCACATGAGAATATAACACAATTTTTACAACATTACATGCGAAATATACATTTTCAGTTCGTCCATTTTAGGGTGCAAGATCATTGATTAATCTATGATGCCTACTCTTCACTAATGAAATTAGAAGGACCGATGAAGGAATTCTTTAATCAAGTAATTTTCGGTTGCGTTTAAAAAATTGGAAGTTTGAAATGCGTAGTTATATGGGGCTTCGAAAGATTTACTTGGTGGTTATTTGTTTTGTTTTTTGGGGTTTTTTTTTTGTTTTTTTTAGTTTCGTAAGTTTCGGTTTGGTTTGATTTAGTTTTGTTTTATGGCATATCAACTATTGCAGGTTATTTAATGTCAAATACATTTTTATAATTATAAAGTTTTATTTCAAACAATTCAGTTTAGCATAAATACGTAGTCTAAATGTCAGATAATTTCTATTTCAAATAATTCAGTTTAGCATAAGTAAACTGTTTAATTCTGTTTAACCCTTAGATAGGACCCTATCCACTCCGAGCTAGAGTGGATCTGGCAGCCATGGCAATAAAGGGATACTCTGCATTCCCCAAAGTTCTAGTATTACTGAAGCCTCACCTTCAGATTGTTTAGTATCATATCCAGGACACTCATTGGGAGAGTCTTACTCCTCTGCAGAGATGCAGTCGGTGTATTCTGCAGCCCAGCCGACTGGACCTGTGGATATTTGGGCTTAGATATCTGACTCCATCTGTTTTCTTTCTTCTTTTACCTATTTAATTCGTTGGTGCGTTCTTCTTGCCTGTGAAGGCTGCAAAAGAATTACTGAAGGAAGGAAAGAAAAGAGACTAAGATACCTTTTAAATTTCAACTTTATTTTGAGGTTCTATTCAGCTACTCTGTAGCGGGGAATATCTTCCTGGTCTATTAAAGAACAGTCACATCTCCTAAACGAGACGTTGAAATATATTCGTCGTTTTCGATGGGTGATAAGTCTAAAATCGGGGTGGTCGTGTCCAGTGAGCGTTTTTGATATAGGCTTCTGGAGACACTATCTTACGCCAAGTAGGGGAGTTGGGCAGACACATGTGCTGCCTGCGAGCAGCTGAGAGAAAGAAGGTCCGTCTAGTATGAAAGGTAAAGCTGAAGTGAAAGTAGGTTTCTTTCTAGTGACGATAGGCCTTGTCTTTCAGGTATGCGCAGCCCCTACTTCCTGTCAGAGCTTTCTGGGAACCGCTACCTTTTTATTCTATTTTATTTTTATCCTTATTAACCTCCACAGTTACCACATCATTTTAAAAACGAAAAATTATTTATGCCTTAACTCAAGAAACATTAATACTTATCTAAGTTTGCTACAAAGCCCAAAATATGAAGAATCTGTTATATAACATATGACATGGATTTTCGGTTCGTTCCTAGTGACCCCGTGTGCTTTGGCAAGCTGTCACATTTTGATTAGTAAACAGCAGCGCGATCACAGCACTCGGGTACAACAGGTGTGTAACCGGAAGGAGACCATGTGATGAGAACCACGCGGTCAGATTTAGACAGAGTGTTGAGAATCGCGGTCGAGCGAGGGACACGCAGTCGGTCAGAGGCGTCTCTGACGAGCTTGCAAGGGGGTTGGCACCCCCTGGCTCACGGAAGAAGATATGGGAAGAAGAAGTCCTCTCTCTGAGTATACGTCTCTCCATCTATCTCTCAACTAACGACAACAGTGGGCCCCTTTCGAGAATAAAATGAGGGATATATTTTTATAAAGAAGTGTTTCGTTCGTTTATTGAATTGTGTAAATCGTGTGTATACAACAAATTCTATAAGAATTGAACTAACATTCATCCGCGATACTAGCTCCATTACATCACACACGGTAGCATATGATTTCGTATCCTGTTGTGGACAAAGCAACATATGGTATTTCAAAATAAGTTTGGTCGAAAAAATGTTTTTATTTCAATCGCATATTTACAGAAAAAAGAGTATAGAACGTTGATAGTAATTCTTTAAAACAAGTGAAAGTTTGAGAATATAATCTATTTAAATGAAATGCGTTCGTTCTTCTTTACAGAGAAAATAGACGATTCTCTTCCAGTCGCAAAAAAACGAGAAAGCAAGAAAAGAAAATGATGAAAATTAAATAAATTTGCAGAAAGAGATCGTCGCTACTTTTGTGTGTGTTACGTTTAAGAAGTAAGGAAATAACAGCTGCTCTTCATATCAAAACAAAACAAAAATGAACATTAAAAAAAAATAGAACTAAGAAAGGGGATCGTATTGACGTGAGAGTGTGTGTAGGGGGTGGGGTGAAATTCCGTTCACAATTTTACTGCACGCCGACATTTTCTATCCGATTAGCTTACTGTTAATATCTTTTTATTTTTCTTTAGCTTGTATTTCTCACTTCCTGTATCTCCTTCTTTCTCTTTTTCTCTCTCCCTCTCTTTTCTCGCTGTTTCTTTTCTCCTCCCTTTATCTCCAATTCACTTGATTTCTCTTTATCTACCGCTCTCTTTATCTTCCTGTCTCTCTCTCTCTCTCTCTCTCTCTCTATCTATCTATCTATCTATCCGTTCCTCTCTCTCTCACTTTCTTTCCGTTTCTCACACTCTCCTTTGCTCTCCATTACTCTCCCTTTTCCTCTATTTCTGTCTCTTTCCTTTCATCCTCTCTCTCTCTCTCTCTGCTTCTCTCCTTTTCCCTTTGTTTCTTTTTCTTTCCTTTTCCTTCCGTTTCTCTGTTTCTTTCTTTTTCATTTTCTATCCGGTCCTCTTCATCTCTCTTTCCTTTTCTTTCTATTTCTTTCTCTCTCTTTTTATTCTCCGTTCTTCTCTCTCTCTCTCTCTCTCTCTCTCTCTCTCTCTCTCTCTCTCTCTCTTAGTTTCTCTCCGCTCCCTTTCTTTTCCTTATCCTTTATCTCTTTCTCCCCTTTTCTCCCTTTCACACCGTTTCTCCCTTTCCCTCCATTCTTCTTCCTCTTTCTTTCTATCAGTTCTACTTTTTCTTCCTTTATCTCTTTCTCTCTTCCTCTACCTTTTACTCCAATTCGACCCCTCTCTCTCTCTCTCTCTCTCTCTCTCTCTCTCTCTCTCTGATATATACAATATTGCCCAAACATGAATCTACTCAAAACCAGTAATACAAGGATTTTGTTTATCTTTTTCAAATCAAAATTATACAATCAAAACGATAATCATTATTAACAATCTACGGCATTAATTTGTCTTGGATATAACACTAAATTGCTTTTGATTGTATGGCTCCAGTTCTAGAATTCTGTGCAGTGTAGCGTACTCCTTCATACCTATTACTCCCAGGTCCACTCTCACGCGGAGTGAAAGTACCTGTTAGGGCTCCATCGTAGGGTCAAATTGATCTGTTTAAAAATTATTCGTGTTAAATAGGAATACTTGATACCATACAATTGTAATTTTCATCCGGTGTTGGCTGCGATGATTGTATCCCTTGAAGAGCGGTATGAACCTCCTCCAAAGAGGTATCCTGGTTATTAAAATGAAGTGCATCTGATTGTAAAGCTCCATTTCTGGAGCTCTGGGATATGCGGGGTAACTCTTTCATTCTTAATGCCAATAATTAGCGAGCAATCATATGTTTACTACTTCCAATTATAGTTTGCCCAGTCGGCTGGGGCTGTAGAATACACCGACTGCTTCTCTGCAGAGGGATAAGACCCCACCACCAAGTGTCCTGGATATGACACTAAACAATCTGATGGGGAGGTTCCAGCAATGCTGGAGCTTTGGGGAATGCGGAGTACCCCTTTATTGCCATCGCGCTCAGGACCACTCTGGCCCGGAGTGGTAGCACCTGATAAAGGTCCTATCTATGGGTTAAATAGAACTAAACAGTGGTTGGCATTTACTGTTTTTATACATTTAAACGGTGTATTTATGCTGAACTGAATTGTTTAGAATAGAACTGTCTTGACATTAAAACTGCCTACTTGTGCTAAACTGAATTATCTGAAATAAAACTGTTTAGACATTAACTCTGTGTATTGCCCAGTCGGCTGGGACTGTAGAATACACTGACTGCATCTCTGCAAAGAAGTAAGACCCCCCCCCCATTGAGTGTCCTGAATATGACACTAAACAGTCTGATGGTGAGGTCCCAGTAATACTGGGGCCTTGGGGAATACGGAGCACCCCTTTATTGCCATTGCTCCCAGGTCCACACTGGCCCGGCGTGGTAGCACCTGATAGGGCCCTATCTATGGGTTAGATAGAACTAATGGCATATTTATTAATTGTTATATATAACTGCTTGAATAGTTTGAAATAGAAATGTTTTTTACGTGTTTGTGCTAAACTGAAATATTTGAAATAGAACTGTTTTTTGACATTGAAACTGTATTTACACTAAACTAAATTGTTTAACATAGAACTGTTTTGACAATTAACTGTGTGTAAACAAAATCTGCACTTATACTAAACTGAATTAGCTGAATTAGAACTGCTTGACTAAACGATAGCTAGAAATAGAAATATTTTTCTCAATTTAACTGTACTTACATTTAAACTGCGTACTTATGCTAAACTGAATTGTTTGAAATTGAACTGTTTTTGACATTGAAATTGTACTTACACTAAACTGAATTGTTATATATAACTCCTTGAATAGTTTGAAATAGAAATGTTTTGACATATAAACTGTGTACTCATTCTAAACTGAATTGTTTTAAATAGAACTGGTTATTTACATAAAATTGGATTTGGCGTTAAATAACCTACTAAGGTTGATATGCCATAAAACCCAACAAACCAAACCAAACCATCCAATTATAGTAAAAAAAGTGAAGTCGGCGACGTAGTCGAGGTCGACCAGAAGGTTCCCTTTTCAATAGCTACAACACCGAAGTGAACGGGAAGGCGCTACTTCTTTCCCTGGATTGCTCCACTTAACCCTTGATACGTACCTTATATTGCTGAGTGTTAAGCAAGGAGGTATCAAGTAGCATTTTTAAAGTCTTTGGTATGACGCGACCTGGGATTGAACCCTGGTCTACCGGACCATTGGCAAATCCTTAATAAACCATAATCGCTCCTAGAGACTATTCTTAATACAGGTATACCTCATCTTAAGTCGGTAATTCGTTCCAGGAGAGGCGACTAAGTCGAATTTGTTAATCGAATTTTTTTGTCTTCGAATTAATTTGTCACAAGGCTGAACCACAATTAACCATTCCCAGTTTTGTATTTTATTTATAAATGCATTTTTAACGGTATATGGTCAATAAGAATCTATTTTAAGCTTACAAATAAATAAATTTTCGCTTTTAATATAGTACAGAAAAAAAAAGAATCTAAATTTACGAATATATATACGTACATACCTGTAAATGTAGATCTTTACAATTTGTCGGTCTTTACAGAATATCTTGGACTTGGTGGTTTTTTGTTTTTAAGTATTTCTACCGAATACAAATAATTTTCATCGCATAGATAGATAGATAGATAGATAGATAGATAGATTCCAAAAGTTCTCTCAAAAAATAATAATAATCACTGGAGATGAAAACTTGTCACAAATTAAATGAACTTTTAAAAAAATACGCCTTAAGTGTGTTAATTGGATTAAAATTGATTCATTGACAAGAAACCTGTCTACAACGAATTTGGCTTTAGTCTTTTTATTTTCTTTGCGCATGCGTGGATCAGTTGACTTTTCTCTCCGTAATGTAATATAGATTCGTTCTTGAATTCATGGGAAATTTTGTCGGCCAGGTCAATTATTTCTTCAATTTAGTCTTTTTTTTTTCTAAATTTATTTACTCTATTCTATTTTATTTATCTTTAATTTTTTTCGACTTGTGCTTTTGTTTTCTCTTGAGTTCTTTAAATAAAATCGAATTAGAAATAAATTTAGGTTTAATTTTTTTCCTCCTCGTTCTTAATTTAATATATGTTATCGATCTGACGAATTATTGAATTCTTGCACAGGCATCTCGGAACCCTTGCATTTTCGGATCACCACAACCAGACACGATTTGCAAGTCAAGCAGAACATTTGTTGAAATACCGAATCAGGAAGAGAGATTTTCGAAAAATCAATGGTTGATTCTGCTTGCCAGTCTTCTATTTGAATCTAATATTGGACCTCTCAGGAAATCTGTGCAGTCAACGCGACTTGAAGATTATGGAGATGAAACACTTCATATTCAGTTGAAATGATAATTAATAAAGTTCGCTAAAATTTCAAACTGATAAATACTCCGTTTATACAAAGCAATACAAACGTTTCACTCGTTAAATCTATCCATATTTACCAACCCCTCCGCCCGGGCAGGATATGACACAAGGTCAGTTTTTAAGCGGAGTTTAACAGGTTTGAATTCAGAGTTTTCTTTCTCCAAGACTAGTTGCCTCATCAAGGCTGAAGAAATCAGTCTGCTCTACTATTTACCCACAGCTGGAGGGAGAATAATTAGATTCATACCTTTCCCGAGGGTATTAGTGCTATGGGAAATGCAATCAGTCGCGTTCAGGATTTGAACTCGTGTCGCCGTGTCCATTTTCTTCGACGATAAATATTACACCACGGGTATCTATCGATCTATCAATCTAGTAAGCTGGCCCAATCGGCTGGGGTTGTATTATAAACCGACTGCATCTCTGCAGAGGGGTAAAATCCCCTAAAGAGTGTCCTGTTTAAGACACTAAACAATCTGATGGTGAGGTTCCGGTAATGCTGGACCTTTGAGTAATGCAGAATACCCCTTTATTACCATGGCTGTCAGATCCACTCTAGCTCGGAGTGGTAACACCTGATAGGCTCCTATCTAAGGGTTAAACAAAATTAAACAGTGTACTTATGCTAAACTGAATTGTTTGAAATAGAACTGTTTTTACATTTAACTGCATGTAAACAAAAATTTCATAATATTCTGGTATGATACGAAACTCATCTAATGGTGAAGGCTTAGTTGTGAAGCTTTAGGCGGCAGGGAGTTCCTTCTTCTTTGCCATTTAATCCAGTTCCACTTGAACTCAAAGTGGTAATACATGTTAGGGTCCAATCGCTGAGTTGAATCAATCTGTTTGAGATAATATTTCTGATAACTTATGAATAAAATTGAATGTTTAAAATAGCTTTTAAAATAAATTTCAGATAGATAGATATATCGATTTTAACAGCTTATCAAAAGATAGTTTGTGCCTAGAAGTTAGGGAATCGCGTCCATTATGTGTTCCTGATTTCTTTTGTTTTGGTTTTATGGCATATCAACCATCGTTTATTGCTTAATGCCGAATCCTGTTTTTACATATATATTAAATATATGATCTGTAAACATATTTTGTTTATATACACTGTTAAATGATCAAACACTTCAGTTTCTAACAATTCAATCTAACTTAAGACAATAAAGTAAAATGGTTCCAAGTATTGTTATGTATCACTGACAATTCAATTAAACATCAGTCGTTTGTTTACACACAGTTAAATTATCAAATTGTTCTATTTCTAACAATTCAGTTTAGCATAAGTCATTTGTTTGAACACAGTTTAAATGTTAAACAGTTCTATTTGACACATAGATAGGAGCCTATCAGATGCTACCACTTCGGGCCAGAGTGCACCTGGGAGCGATGGCAATGAAAGAGTACTCGCTCCAGCATTACCGGAGCCTCACCATCGGATTGTTTTGTGTCGTGTCCCGGATACACGCTAGAGAATCTTACCCTTCAGCAAAGATGCAGTCGGTATATTCTGCAGCCCCAACCGACTGGGCAGGGTTACTAGATAGGTTTGGTTTGGTTTGATTTCTTTGTTTAATGGCATATCAACCTTTGTATGTTATTTAATGCCAAAGCTATTCTCCTAGAAGAACAGTAGTGGTACTATTTAACTCATAGCTGGGAGGATATGAGAGTTCATACCTTTCCCAAGGGTATTTGCCCGAAAGTGAACGTAATAGCGCGACTGGAGTTCGAACTCGCTTACTTCCGCAGTCCATCGCTTTAACCATTACACCACGAGGACATCCCCCTTCTTTCCTTCCTTCCTTTCTAGATAGATAGATGTAACGAGTGAAACATGTATTGCTTTGCATTTGCGGAATATCTATTCGTGTAAAATTATAGTAAACTTTATTACTAAATATTTCAACTGAATATGAAGTGTTTCATTATCTTAATCTTCAAATCGCGCTGGCAGCACGGATTTCCTTGACTCTCTCTCTCTCTCTCTCTCTCTCTCTCTCTCTCTCTCTCTCTCTCTCCACCCATCCTAATCATCCATAGCCCCCGGCAGGTCTTCCAAACTACATCCTATGTCCGCACAGAGCAGATGTTAAGAAGTTCTTACTGGTTGGCCAACACTGGTCAATCCATACGTTCGGGCAGATAGACGAATATCCCTAATGAGTTCGTTCTTGCTTCTCCAGCACTGTCTTGTTCGTTTTACTTTAATGGTTTTTGAGATGGAAGGAAAATGTTTTTGTGGGGTGTTGTTTCCAGGATTTGTTTAAAATAGCTCGTAGCATTCTTGCATCGTTCGCATCAAGTTTTTCCTCTATGAAGTGTTCACCTGTTTAAAATTATGTGAAGAGAGAGAGAGTTCTGTTGGCATACACTCGTGGTGTAATTATTATCGTCGTAGGAAATGGGCACGACGAGACGAGTTCAAATCCTTGACGAGGCTGTTTGTATTTTATATTAGCTGCCTTACGACTCCCATTATCTTAGACTTTAGAGTAACTTTCATATACGTATTGTCATTATTTAAAAGCTATTATACAGATTAACCTGACCGATAAAATGAAAAGGCAGCGGTCGTGTCAATACTGCTGTATGGATGCACCACTTGGACGCAAACAAAACGGCTGGAGAAGAAGCTAGACGGCAACTACACAAGAATGTTGCGAGCAATATTAAACAAGTCCAGGCGGCAACACCCCAAAAAGCACCAACTATACGGCCACCTGCCTCCCATCACGAAAACTATCCAAGTTAGACGAACCAGACACGCAGGACACTGCTGGAGGAGCAGGGACGAGCTCATAAGTGATGTACTCCAATGGACCCCCGCATATGGCCGTGCAAAAGCAGGATGACCAGCTCAAACATACATTCAGCAGCTATGTGAGGATACGGGATGTAGCCCTGAAGACCTGCCAAAGGCGATGAACGATAGGGAGAAGTGGCGAGTGAGTGTCAGGGATATCCGTGCTAGTGGCACGACATCATGATGATGATGATGCAGATAAAAAGTTTTATCATTGATAATATTCATTATATTAATTTCATCACGTTTAATATTAGTACTTTGTTTTTGTTTTTTCTTGATTAGCCCTGCTGAAATTGGGGTGCGCCTTATACACCCGTGCGTCTTATACACCCGTGCGCCTTATATGCTGTCAAATACGGTGTTCTCCTTCCAGCTATGATGAAATAGTAGGGAAGACTGGGCTCTTTAACTTTGGTATGATAGCAGGTCTAAGAAAAAGATAATTCTGAACTGAAACCTGTTGAACCCAGCTAAAAACTTGACTTTGTGTCGCATCCGGCACGTGAGGAGGGGTTTGGTAAATACATAATTTTATATTAATTTCGATTTGATGTAGCCTAACAAGGGTTGACGTTTCTTTAAAACCAGCCATCCAACCAGCTAAGAATGTTATATGCCAAAAACATGATGCTAGAGAAAATATCCTTAAGTGTCATATCAGGACACTCGATTGGGGAGTCTTATCCCTCTGCAGAGATGTAGCCGATATATTCTACAGCCCTAACTGACTGGGCTAAATATGAAAGGAGTTGCAATACACTATATGTAAAGTATATAAAGAATACTGAATAACCGGGCTATTGACCAAATGAGAAGAGTGTTCTCCAATGGTCCGGGAGACCGGAGTTCAATCCCAGGTCAAGTCATACCAAAGACTCAAAAATGGTACTTGATGCCGCCTTGCTTAACACTCAGCATTACAAGGTAAATATCAAGAGTAAAGTGGAACAATCAAGGGAATGGAGTCGCACCCTCCCGTACAACTCGTTGTAGTAGCTATTGCAAAGGGAGCCTTCGGGTCACCCTCGACTAGGGTCGCCAACTTATATATTGTGAATTGAATTACCATGACCAGAAAAAGTGTTGCGTAAGTGTTCACTGGATTTTCTGGTCATGGTAATTCACTTCACAATATAATTCCTCTACTTAAAGAAAAATATACATTTATATCCTTGCCCTTGAGGTCATAATAATTACGTGGATGCGTATTTCTAATCCTCTTGGGAAGACATGCCTTGGAGGTGACTGTCCTCTGTAAAGAGTACGGATGTAACTTACAAGACACATTCAAGTTAATTGACCGCGCAATTACCATGACTTGTTAATTTGTCGTCTCTTGTGTGTGATATGGACTGTTGGGTCAGTTGTAGCGTTTCGGCTCTGTGGTCGCTGGTTCGATCTCTAGTGGTGAAGATCACAGGTTTTAAGTGTTTCTGTATGTCGGGCGTAAGTGTTCGCCGGATTTTCTAGTCATGGTAATTCTATTCACCCTAAAATGTCACCTTGAAAGAGAAATTGGCTCACTCAAATATTTCGTCGAGCGCCAAATTATAGATATTACATAATACAAAAAGTTTATCGACTTGTTTGAGGAAGAATTGTAAATTGGTAACTTTTTTATGGTTAAAGTAATGTTTTGCCGATCGTGGGAAAGGGTAAGAGATTTTTGACTACTGGGCGTCTTCTTTGTCTTCATTGCAAATAGGTTAAAAATAATTTTTGAAGAATTGGTTGTAGCGGTATTTTCTGAGAGTAGGCTTCATTTGGAGTCTGAAGAAGAGTTGTTTTTCGTTTTGCGTAGGCACTTTTGCTGTGGGATAGAAAATGTTCAATTTGGAAAAATGTGAACTTTAGTTTCTTTTCTCGGTCCACCGGCAGAGCCTTCTGGTGAAGAAAATGTTGTTGTTTTTTCTGTTCTATGCTTCGTGCTACGTGGGAAACCCCATGCCAGATACAGGGTACCTTGTATAATCAAATGATAGTATAAGCGGCCAAATTGGTAATGTTTCAGAATTAACGTCGCATGTTGCCGATTCGAAGTACCAACCGTCAGTGTCCCTTGATGGGCAGGTGAATACAGTCAGACTGTCCGACTAATAACAGACTAGCTATTCCGGCCGAGCCACACTAGCTACACACTCGCACCACGCCGGCCTCAATTTAATAGCCAAACTACCAACAGAGTAACTATTCCGACCGGGTCAGTCTGGCTACATACCCACAGGATACCTACTTCAATCGAATCTATGCACCTTATCCTTTTCGTTAAGGCAATTTCAAACAGAAAACGTGACACAACCAGCAAATCTAATCGATAGTTTTTCCTTAATATGTCTAGATTAGTTTGGATCAATTAGTCCGTACCATGTAGTCAAATAAATAAAATCATGAACAGTATTGACCATTCACATCGACTAAACGTCTGTAGTATCACCTCCCTTACTAAGGTCAGTAAATGGGCAGTCAATACTACCTTAACAGAAATCTTGGTCCTTACTTCCACCTCGGCCAAGGAATGCTATCCCAGAATCCATCGCCTCTCACTCTTCTCCCTTCCCTTCTCTCTCCTTTTCTCTCTCGCTCTCCCTCTCCCTCTGGCCAATCAGCGGAGATAGTAGCAGTTGCCGAAGACGACCCGAGAAGAGAAAAGGAAGCAGTTGCTGAAGAGATTCCAAACACTAAACACACGTGTTGACCGCCGGACATTTTCTAGCCAACACGTGGCGTTGTATACGAAGAATAAAATTCCTCTTTTAAAGTTAATATTTGTCATCATCATCATCATGTCGTGCCGCCAACACGGATATCCTTGACCATCTCTCGCCACTTTTCCCTATCGTTCATCGCCTCCGGCAGGTCTTCTGGGTTACATCCTGTGTCCTCACATAGCTGCTGAATGTAAGTTCGGGCTGGTCGTCCTGCTTTTGCTTGGCCATATGTGGGGGTCCATAGTAGTACGTCACTTACGAGCTCGTCTTTGCTTCTCCAGCAGTGTCCGGCGTGTCTGGCTCGTCTGACCTGTATAGTTTTCGTGATGGGAGGCAGGTGGCCGTACAGTTGGCGTCTCGTGGGGTGTTGTCGCCAGGACTTGTTCAATATTGCTCGCAACATTCTTGTGTAGTTGCCGTCAAGTTTCTTCTCCAGCCGTTTGGTTAGCGTCCATGTAGTGCATCCATATAGCAGTATCGATACAACCGCTGCCTGGAAGAAACTGCGCTTCATTTCATCTGTCGGGTCTGATTTCCATATTATTGAGAGCCTATCTAGAGCCGTCCATGCTTTCGTCAGCCGTGTAATATTTGTACTTCTCATTTATTATCTCAAATAACATTACCCAAGTACATATATTACAATGGTGACCCCAACTAAAAGGATATAAGACGCAACTTTTGAAAATTCCAGGATAAATTCAACCAATTTTTCAACTTCACGTCGCAAACGTTTCAAGAGAGAACCTTCGACGTAAGTAAATAAAAAAAAAATTCTTTTCTTCTTTTCTTCGTCTACAACAACAACAAATTTATATATACACATAAAAATATATATATACACACAAAAAAAAAACAATTAAAAAAAAAAAAATAAATAAAAATGGAAGAAGCTTCTCAACAACAAATTAACATAAAAACACCAGAATTCATGGAAACGGCAGTGAATGGCTGGTTTTCCATTCTGGAGGCACAATTCCACCTGCGCAATATAACGGCATCAACAACAAAATTCTACACGGTAATATCATCTCTGCCTGCAGAGGTGGTAGCTAAAATACCGATAACAATTTTAGAATCAAAAAAATACGAGGAAATAAAACAGTCATTAATTGAGGCCCACGAAAGGACAAAGCCGGAATTGCTGGACAAATTAATGTCAACAACAACTATTACAGGCTGTCCTTCAACATACCTGCAAGAAATGTTATCGATAGCAAAACGGATAGGTATCGGAGAAGAAATAGTAATACACAAATTTCTTCAGGCCCTACCAGCGACAATTTTCCTCGTCATTGCTTCACAAAAGGAGTTAGGTCCAACTCAACTTGGAAAGCTAGCGGATGAGCTTATGCCTCTGCTTAACAATATCAACGCGACAGCGTTCACCGCTCAGCATAGGACACAAAAAACTGAGAAAAGCAAAGACAATATTATTTTACCGACAGGTATTAAACCTTTCTTCCAAAAAGCCAAAATATGTAGAGCACACCTCTACTTTGCCGAGCAAGCAAGAACTTGCAAACCTTGGTGTAGATGGCCGAAGAAGCAAAAGACAAAAATACTACCAAGCTCGCGTCCACAGACTCGGAAAACTAACGGCGCGAACCATGTCTGTCCCCCTGAGTTCGCCGCTATTACAATCAATACACGATTAGGGACAACTACATTAAAATTTATAGTGGATACTGGTGCAAGTATCTCAATAATACCAGCGTCTAGGTTAAACGGCGTCACGTTAAATCCAACACCGGTATCACTCACCACCGCTAATGGAGAGAAAATAAAATGCTACGGACAAGCAAACCTAGAGATTGGGATACCAAGTTTGAAAAGGTCATTTTCCTGGATATTTGTGGTCACAGATATCACCAATCCACTCCTTGGATTTGACTTTTTAAATGAATTTGGTCTCATAATCGACTGCAAAAATAAAACAATTTACGACCCGTTAACAGCTACCAAAAAGGAATTAATACTAAACACGACATCTCCAGTAAACGTGGTCATTAACAAAGTAGAACAACCATCATTTATTCAAACCAGTCTGGATAAATACCCAGAAATCATTTCTCCTCATATAAACAAAAATAACAACTACTGCAGTGTTTATCACAGAATTGATACAGGTAGCCACTTACCGGTTTTTGCAAAATCCAGACAGCTATCAGCGGAAAAACTATCGGCGACTAAAGAAGAGTTTAAAAGACTCATAAATGAAGGCGTGATAACTCCTTCAGACAGCGAATGGTCAAGCCCACTACATCTTGTACCTAAGCAAAGTGGAGGATACCGCTGCTGCGGAGATTACCGTGCATTAAACAGCATCACTAAAAGTGATAGATACCCCATTCCCAATATAAATTCATTCACAACAAAACTCGCTAATAAACAGCGATTTACAAAAATGGATCTGATTTCAGCGTACCATCAAATTAAAATGCACCCAGATGATATTCCTAAAACGGCAATTATCTGTCCGATGGGTCTTTTTCATTACGAATTTATGCCGTTTGGGTTAAAAAATTCGTCGGCAACATTTCAAAGGTACATGGACAGAATCTTTCGACAGATAGACTGTGTCTTTATATATTTAGATGACATCTTAATCTTCAGCGACGACGAGCCTTCCCACAAGAAAGATATAGACACAGTTTTTAAGATTTTACAAGAAAATAACCTGAAAATATCACTATCGAAATCTATTTTCAATGTAACATCGCTAGATTTCCTAGGTTTTAGAATTAATTCAAATGGAATCACACCAACTGCTAACAAAGTAAAAGAAATAGAATTCTTTTCCGTGTCCTACAGATGCTAAAAGCATACGCAGATTTCTTGGTATGGTAGGATTTTACAGGAAATTAATACCAGGATTTGCGAAGTTAGTCTTACCTTTATCCGAAAGAATGAGATTAACACCTAAAGGATTAATTACCTTGAATAATTTGGAAAAACAATCCTTTTCTAACATTATAAAAATACTTGGTGAGCTAACAGAATTATCTCGTCCTCAACCAACTTGTACACAGTATCAACTAGTCACGGACAGCAGCAAATATGCAGTAGGTGCTGCCTTACATCAGGTCATAAATTGAAATCCAATACCAATAGGATTCTTCTCAAAGAAACTGACGACAACACAGACGAGATATTCCACTTTTGACCGTGAACTTTTAGCAGCATATTTGTCAGTGTTACATTTTCGCCACCTCATAGAAGGTCGTGAAGTATTACTTCTGACGGATCACAAACCAATATGCGGTGCATTCCACAGTCTAAAACCTGCCAAATCAGATAGACAACAAAGACAACTAGCAATTATTACAGAATTAATTTCAGATATAGCCCATGTGAAGGGTAACCAAAATTTAGTTGCAGATTGTCTGTCTCGCCCAACATTTGCTGTACAAATACATATATACGATCTGCCAGCACTTGCAGATGCACAAAAATCAGTCACCGAAATACAGTCCTTTCCAGATTTATAGAAATTCACATTATCTGGAAAAGATCAATTTGTGTTATGTGATACATCAACGTCATACCCCAGACCTTTTGTACCGTGCACACTACGAAAATCTATCTTTGATAGCTTGCATGCAATATCACACCCTGGAATAAAATCATCTATCAAAATGATTAAGGCTAGATTTTACTGGCCACATATGGATAAAACCATCAAAGAACTATGTGCATCATGCACATCTTGTCAACAAGCAAATATATACAGACATACCAAATCACCTGTACAAACGTTGGAAATACCATCATCAAGATTCCATACTGTACACATTGATAAAACTGGACCACTACCACCAGCGAAATGCTCCAACAATCCTTACATCAATCCATGTCGGTATGTTTTAACATGTATAGATCGAACCAGTCGATGGATAGAAGCACAACCTATATCGGATATTACAGCACAAACCGTAGCAGAAGCTTTTGTAAACACGTGGATTACGGGCTTTGGTGTTCCACTCCATGTCATATCAGAAAAAGGAAAACAGTTTGAGAGCGAACTATTCCTTGAACTATCAAAAATTATTGGATTCTATAGGCTACGTACAACATCCTATCATCCACAATGCAATGGACTTATAGAAAGAGCCCACAGAACCTTAAAAGCAGCTATTATAGCCCGAAAAGAATCTTGGATTTCAGCCCTACCAATAGTTCTCATGGGAATTCGAAGTATGCCCAACTGCTCCAATTTTTCCCCTTTTTATGCGGTCACTGGTGCACAAATGTTATTACCACAACTAATGATAAATACGGAAAATACAGAAACACTTACACAAAATTTTACAAGAGAACTGCACAAAACTATGGCAAAATTCGATCTGGCAGACTTTTCAAACAGAGAAAAATTAACAAAAACATCATACGTGCCAGATCAACTTCAAACTTGTGATAAAGTTTGGATTAGGATAGACCGCGTTCGAAAACCGCTAGAAGTACCCTATTCAGGTCCTTACATGGTACTCGAACGAACACCAAAATATTTCCTAATAGAAACTAACTCAAATACGCGTACACAAGTTTCAATAGACCGTTTAAAACCTTACATTGAAAACAAACAAAAATGTACACAAAATGCAACTACCAATACAAATAAAAAGTCTGAAAGTTTACCTCCTGAAAAAGTGCAGGAACATAAAATGAAAACAAGAACTTCAGGTAGAACGGTTACATGGAACAAGTATATTTATTATTAAAACAAAAAAAAACAAAAAAAAAAAAAACCCCAAAAAACAAACAAAACCAAACAAAAACTCCGTTTACTGGTAGGGGAGTATTGTAGTATCACCTCCCTTTCTAAGGTCAGTAAATGGGCAGTCATACTACCTTAACAGAAATCTTGGTCTTTACTTCCACCTCGGCCAAGGAATGCTATCCCAGAATCCATCGCCTCTCACTCTTCTCTCTTCCCTTCTCTCTCCTTTTCTCTCTCGCTCTCCCTCTCCCTCTGGCCAATCAGCGGAGATAGTAGCAGTTGCCGAAGATGACCCGAGAAGAGAAGTGGAAGCAGTTGCTGAAGAGATTCCAAACACTAAACACACGTGTTGACCGCTGGACATTTTCTAGCCAACACGTAGCGTTGTATATGAAGAATAAAATTCCTCTTTTAAAGTTAATATTTGTACTTCTCATTTATTATCTCACATAACATTACCCAAGTACATATATTACACGTCTGTAAATCCGGCATTTACCTATTCATCTTAGCCTTTTCGTTAAGGCAATTTCAAACAGAAAACATGGGAGAAATGGCAAAACTAATCGATGTTTACTTCATGGTTTGGTTTCTTTTGTTTAATGGCATATCAACCTTTGTAGGTTATTTAATGCCAAAGCCATTCTCCTAGAAGAACAGTAGTGGTACTATTTAACCCATAGCTGGGAGGATAACGGGGTTCATACCTTTCCCAAGGGTATTTGCCCGTGAACGTAATAGCGCGACTGGAGTACGAACTAGCGTACTACGATTCCGCAGTTCATCGCTTTAACCATTACACCACGAGGACACCCCCCGTTTACTTCATGAGATGTCATGATTAGTCTGGATCAATTAGTCATCATCACGTAGTCAAGTAAATACAATGATGACGATAATTAACGACTTAAATCCATGAGACAACTGCAAATCCGTCATTTGATTGTAAACCTTCGGGTCTTCGTTAGGGCAATTTCAAACGGAAAACATTGCACACTTTGCAAATCTAATCGATAATATTTTCCTTAAACCGACGAGATTAGTTTTGATTAATTAATCAGCATTATATAGTCAAGTAAATAGAAAGTTGGCGATTCAAATCTACAAAACAACCCCAAATCCAGCAGGGGGGTGTCCTTGTGGTGTAATGGTTAAAGCAATGGACCACGGAAACAAAGTAAGAGAGTTCGAAATCCAGTCGCGCCATTACGTTCACATTCGAACAAATACCCTTGGGAAAGGAATGAAGCCCCTTATCCTCCCAACAAAGGGGTGTCCTCGTGGTGTAATGATTAAAGCAATAGACTACGGAATCGTAGTAAGCGAGTTCGTACTCCAGTCGTGCTATTACGTTCACTTTCGGACAAATACCCTTGGGAAAGGTATGAACCCCCTTATCCTCCCAGCTATGGGTAAAATAATAACATTACTGTGGTCCAAGTAGGATGAGTTTAGCAATAAATGCTCTATAATGGTTGATATGTCATTAAACAAAGAAAACAAACCAAACAAATCCATGGGAGGTGTCCTGGTGGTGTAATGGTTAAAGCGGAATCATAGTAAGCGAGTTCGTACTGTAGTCGCGCTATTACGTTCACTTTCGGGCAAATACACTTGGGAAAGGTATGGACCTCGTTATCCTCCCAGCTATGGGTTAAATAGTACCACTGCTGTTCTTCTAGGAGAATGGCGTTGGCATTAAATAACCTACAAAGGTTGATATGTCATTAAACAAAGAAACCAAACCAAACCAAACAAATCCAGTATTTGCCTATTCACCTTAATCTTTTCGATAAGGCAATTTCAAACGGAAGACATTGCACACTTTGCAAATCTAATCGATATTTTCATCCTTAAATCGACGAGATTAATTTGGATCAATTAATCAGCATCATAGAGTCAAGTAATTAGAATTATGAATAACAGAGTTGGCGATTCAAATCTACCAAACAACCATAAATCTGGCAATTGCTTTCTTTGGTTTCTCTTCTTTTTTAGTCACTTTTAAAATTAAAAAAAAAAAACGTGTTATATAATTAAGGAATGATTTTTTTTATATCAAACATTTTTCGTTAATTATATTCTATCATTCAGTTTGGTTGGACTTTGAACTATTCAAGTTAATAGTCATTGGGTACAGTTTTACGCTCGTGCGCAAAGGATATGACAATCACCATTGTCATAATAAACCCCCAGACAGGAAATGAGACTGGAGTGTGGATGACGTCATGCCCAGAAGAAATGGTCCTGAGAATTGGAGGATTTTGAAAAAGATGTAGTTGAGTGGTTTTGGCCGTTGAAGATGTAGTTGAGTTTTCTACCGTTGCGGCGGCGGTTGAGTTTTTCGGATCTCGACCGGCAGAGATGAAATGAGATCTTAAACCTCACAAGATGCGCTGCGCGTTGGGGTGGGGTCAGCATAGTAAGAATTGTGTCGAACCAACGACTATAACCGTCCTACTGGACACATGACGTAAGGGTTGTAGGCGTTGGTTCCCTAAGCTTCTAAGGAAACAATCATCTGGAGGTTACAGGTTCAATCCTGACTGCAAGCGAGTAACAATACAGAAATACTTAACACTTGTACCTGGTTATGGCTAATGGAATCAGAACAGGTGACCCCCGTGGATTCAATAAAGGACATATTTTGAAGTTCCGTGTAGGTTCCTGAATTCAACAAACACCTGAAGAAGGCCGGAGGACATATCGGCCTAAACGTTGTGGAAATAACAATAAAGATGAAGACAATAGTCCGAAAACCCTTAATGATAAAAAGATTTAAATGACTTTCCCTGAAACTGAAACCATCATTGTCAAATGAGTTTGATTGTCAGGTGTTTACCCCGAGGTCAATTTGAGTACTTGGTTATGAATAGATCATCTCTATCGGCTGACCGATCGGTTCTAGTGGCTGAAAGATTGATTCTAGCTTAGAACCAGTTAGCCGAGAACCACAGAAGAACACCGACCTAATTTTTATCTATGATCTTGAAAGCTAATTCCCGACTCTCGGACAGAGTCGGTGGGATGTATGAGAAAAATACCTATGCTAATAAAAAGGTGCATACAAAAAAAAGAAAAGAAACAATTTGGGACGGTGGGAAAGAAAGAGCGGCCATCCACCGAAGAAGAGAGAACAAGATGGTGAAACGGTTAGTCAACAGCTAGAAACATAATTCTAAATTCAAGCAATAACTATTCTGCTTAGAAAGAAATTAACCATTTATGAACACCCAGAATAACATTTTTTTTCTAAAGTAGGGTTCTTAATTTTTTGCAGCGAATGCACTCCATCTATTTTAGCCCCACAAATAGCAGTTAACATTTGATAATTAGCTAATATCATTTTGTCAACTTCTTCAGCCCGAATATGTACACATTGTTTTTTGATTTCTTAATTCCATAAAAATTACACATAAAACACATCTTCAGAAGAACCGGAGGATTTAGCAACCTCGGGAGACCGGGGTTCAATCGCAGGTCGAGTCATTCCAATGGCTCAAAAAATGGTACTTGATGCCTCCTTGCTTAACACTCAGCATTATAAGGTACGGATCGAGGGTAAAGTGGAGCAATCCAAGGAAAGGAGTTGTGCTCTCCCCAACACTTCGGTGTAGTAGCTATTGAAAAGGGAGCCTTTGGGTCACACTCGACTACAGTCACCAACTTTACTTTGATTTCATTGCACCTGGAGGCGCTCTTTGTGTAACGATTAGTGTCACTGAAAATGAAATCGGTGACCCGATTTCATATCCTAGTTGAAGTTCGTTGTGTTTCACTTTACAATAATGCCCCTCAGAAAGGCATGAATCTTGAAAGGCATGAATCTGTCTGTTCTCCGTCCAGCTATGGGTAAATTGTCGGATAAATTGAGTTATTTAGCTTTGGTAAAACTCTAATTTCAAATCAGCTGTAATCTGCTTCAAAATCGACGAGGTGTCACATTCTGCTTGCAGCGGAGGGGTTGAGTAATTACATATAATAGAGGCGCTCGTGTTGTTATGGTTACAGTCTTGGGAAATGTCCAGAGTTCAAATCCTCGACTAGGCTATTTGCATTTTATATAGCGTTAATACCATTGAGAAAATTATGAATCCACTTATTTCCCCTCTAGGTGTGAATAAATAATAGGGCAGACTACACTATTTTACTTTGGCATAGCAACCAGTCTTGGAGAAGGAAAACTCTGATTTCAGACCTGTTAAAATCCTCTTAAAAATTGTCGTATCCTGCTTGTGTGGCGATGCTGAGAGAATATCTACATAATACCAGACTTAAAGGTCAGAAACACTGCAAGAGATAAAGTTATTCATTTCTCTAAAATTCAAGCGCAACGTCTATAAAACAATCCATACGCTGGGTTTTATTTGTTTGGCTGTTCTTCAAGTGATGTGGACTCCATTGTTAATTCTCACACCCGGCCGTGTTGGCATTTCACTGGTTGTACAAAAAAATTAAAATCACAAAGAACAAAGAGGGTGGAAGGAAAAAACAAACACGGATTCAGAAAAGGCAAAACGCAGGAAGGTGAAGTTAGGCAATTCTAAACATTCCCCTGTGTGTTATATGTGGCTATCGCGAGAACTCGGCAAAAATCCAATATAGCAACCTAAGATGCGAACTCATCTGGTCATCGTCTTCACTGCTCCGTGCCGTTGTTCTTGACTCCATACTACCCTCCGACTGCTTTAGACCTACGTCTTGGGCTTAAATTTCCGACTTTCTACTCCAGAGTCTCACTCCTGACTCTCAACGTCCTTCGTCCTTTTCCTTTCTTCCGGTCTCCTAGGTTTATGCGAGCACATCTCTTTGTATGGTCTTCGCGCTAAAATAGACAAAGGGGTCCATCTAGACGCCGGTCAAAGATGCTGCAGAGAATTCCCTTCTTTGGCCTCTCTTCATCCACACACACAGAGCCCCACACTCATACTTCCATATATATATACGTGAATGCTCACAATCGTGCCACACGTGAACACAACCTAGCCAGGGTCGGATTTCCACTTGCTGAGGCCCTAAGCTATATGAAATCTGAAGTTCTTCTCTAAGAAAGTATTACAAGAATACGTATATATATTTGAGTAAGATATGAAATTTAATCAGATAGATATGTAGTAAAAAGAAGAAAGCGGAAAGAAAAATACATATAAATTGATAAGAAAAATTTATTTGTAAATATTATCTTAGGTACACCAACGCGTTTCGATGAAATTATCTAAGATATGTAACCATTTTTAAAATTTTCGTTTCATGACGTAATCTTTTTCGAATATTTTTCTGTATCGTCCAAACCATTATTTTAAATTCACAATTCTCACCCTGAAGATGACATAAAACACTTTCTACTTGAAATTTTCGTCATTTCATATCTTAAACAATTTCGTCTAAACGAGTCGGTGGACTTAAAATGATATTTAGTATTAAGTTTTTCTCGTCCATATATATATATATATATATATGTGTGTGTGTGTGTGTATTTTTCTTTCCATTTTCTTCTTTTTACAACATATATATATATATATATATATTGTGACGTGGTATGCCACCGAGAGAGGAAAAGTAAGATCAATTTCTCCCACCCTTCTGTGTTTGAACTAACAAGCCCCAAGGACTGACTGCTAAAGCAGTCAGAATGAAGGTCAAAAGTTACCAGCACTCCATGACCTATAATCGGTTGGACAGAAAAGGGAATGTAAATCATTGTAGTAGCACGACCGGAGGAAATAGAGGAAGAAGAAAAGGGCCAAATGATTGGCCAGACCCTTTAGTGCCAAAATGATACCTTGTCGTGAGAGGAAATTTGGAAAAGGATCGTTAGTTTGAGAACAAAAGTCAGCGGATAAAGACGTCGGTTTACTGCCCTCCCCGGGAAAGAATCACCCATAAAAAGCATGGAACAGAATCTTTGGACAGTAGTCAGCAGAAAGGCTGACCCAGCCGATTCTGGGGGGATGTCACTCGTCCGTAAGAGAAAGGAACCTGAGAAGTAAGCCCTATCAAAAATAAGTACAACTTAAACTGTTTTTCCTCCTAACCTTCCAAATATTGAAATTATATGTTCTCAGAAAAAAAAAGAGAAACAGAAGGATTCTGTTTCATAAACCGTAAATTAGAGAGTGGACTTAGATACTTTCTCAAGTAAAAGAAAGAAAAGAAAAAAAGAAAGAGAGAAACAGAAAGGATTCTGTTTCATAAACCGTAAATTAGAGAGTGGACTTAGATACTTTCTCAAGTAAAAGAAAGAAAAGAAAAAAAGAAAGAGAGAAACAGAAAGGATTCTGTTTCATAAACCGTAAATTAGAGAGGGGACTTAGATACTTTCTCAAGTAAAAGAAAGAAAAGAAAAAAAAGAAAGAAAAAAGGAGAAAGAAGAAAAGGACTGTTGAGAGACACACTTGTTTGACTCTGGCCGATAGTTAAAAAGGAAAAGAGAAAAGAAAAAGAAACTGAGTTTTTTTTCTAAATCTCATAATTCTTTGTTTGGTCGTCGCTTATTATTGGCCTAGGGGTTAGAGTGTTTGCCAATGGCCCGGGAGACCTGGGATCAATCCCAGGTCGAGTCATACCAAAGACTCAAAAAATGGTACTTGATGCCTCCTTGCTTAACACTCAGCATTATAAGGTACGGATCAAGGGTAAAGTAGAGCAATCCAGGGAAGGAGTAGCGCCCTCCCCTACACATTGGTGTAGTAGCTATCGAAAAGGGAGCCTTCAGGTTACCCTCGACTATGGTCGCCAACTTTACTTACTTACATTTTAAATGCTCCCTTGTGTTGAAATCTATTGGTTATGTTATTTATCTATCGAGTCGCCTTCTTTTGCACATATCTGTTTCAGTTTCGTATCGCTTTCATTAATTCTCGCAAAATGTCTTATTCACTTTAAAACGTTAAAAGGGAATTTTGAAAATTTGACTACAGTGAAATATATTTTGTTTTAACCAAGAAGTCCATGCTTTCCATTATCCGAGGGGGTAGGAAAAAGAAGGGCATGGTAGGGAGGTATGTGAAAGTGGAACTGGAAACCCCCTCGCCAGCGCCGGAGATCAGTCAGGCCCCAAATTAACCCCCATATTATTTTCCAGTTACCATATGCCCGAAATAGGAGTCTTGACTAGGACTTATTTTGCAGAGGGTCAAGTGCCCGACTACCCCGACGTCACATGCGCATAAAAATAAACTCTTGTCCTGAGATAATTATTTATGCAACGTCACAATATATTCTTATGATATTCATAAATGAAGTAAACTCTCTCTCTCTTTCTCTCTCTCTCTCTCTCTCTCTCTGTGTGTGTATGTATATATATAAATATGCATATATATAGAGAGAGAGGGAGGGAGGGAAGGGAAAGAGAGCAAAAGTTGAAACGAGTTGGCAAAAATAAGTGAATAAATAAATCATCAACTACACCAAATATATATTGTGCCATTGCTGCATCAAAGAGACATTTGGACCCCGTACTGACCCCGCCGTTGTAACAAGTTGACGAACACGAAAACTCCTTTAAACTACTCAAAGGTTTATTTACTACTGGGTAGCAAGTAGTCGCCGGGGAAAAGAAAGAAAGAAAAAAAGAAAGAAAGAAAGAGACAGACATAGCAAGCTAACTAGCTAGAAAGAAAGAAAGAAAGAAAGAAAGAAAGAAACAGGAACAGATAAGAAAGAAAGAAAGAAAGAAAGAAAGAAAGAAAGAAAGAAAGCGTCAACCTGACGGAAAAAAGCAACAGGAGAGCAGCCACAGAACTTGAATTTTTTCCTGTTTTTAATATGCTTGTCCGCTAGGTGTAACGCTCCATTTGGAGCAACCCCAAAATTTGGGGCTCGTAAACTTTCCTCTCCTTACATCTTCGTCTTGGGTGTTCAACTGACGTCTTTACCTTAACACTTCTCGTCGTCAACTGCCTAAAGGACACTTGTCGTCCCCTCACTTCCGCCGGTCATGATGGGCAGAAACATTTGCTTCCGCTCGCTCCGCGCATGCGTACATAGTCCTTGGATCTCCAGTCCTCCCAAATTATTTTTAATTACCACGAGTACCTCGGCCTGGCTATTCGAAAACTGTTGCATTATATATTTATTTATTCATTTATTCAATTTTCTATGAGCCGTTCAATTACGTTACAATATCTTTCGTCCGTTTACTTTTTTTTCCACATATATTCTATCTGATTTACTGTATTCCCTCTCTCTCTCTCACTCTCTCTCACTCTCTCTCTCACACACACACACACACACATATATATATACGTTTAACATCAAAGAGTAAACAAATTAGGAAATTGATAAAAATTAACACAATATACCCACGTAAATAACTGCACAATCCAAACTAAACCGTCTTTCCAAGAACGCTTCACAAACGCGACCACCTTTCCATCATACTCACATAATATTATTGAAAGGGAACCACACCGCATGGAGTATCACTTGGTTTGATGATCGCATTTGCAAAAAAATACCAGTCACCAAGCACCGTTGATAACCCCTTCCCTCTCTCTCTCTCTCTCTCTCTCTCTCTCTCTCTCTTATATATATATATATATTTATATCAACAGAATAAGTGCGTATATCATCTGATGAGGCTAAGATAATATTCTTCGTCGAAATAAATTTATAATGGCAATTTAACCGTGGTTGAGTTTTTTCCAGTTACATTTTATATATATATATATATATATATGTGTGTGTGTGTGTGTATAATGATGGTGATGAATCTATACTAAAAACTAAAACCTAATGATAGAAAAAAAGATATATTCAACAACAAAAAATAAGAAAGTTAAAGAGTGTGTGGCCTTAAGCCTTAGTTAATTTAAACATTGAAACTAACTCAGTGGTGATTTGAAATCGGATCGTCAGTACGATTTTTCTTGCAGCTTACCCATTGAGCTAATCCTGCAAATCCAAAAAATAATATGCTCGTTTTTAACACAAATACACCCACTTACTCTCTCTCTCTCTCTCTCTCTCTCTCTCTCTCTCTCTCTCTCCACCCATCAGACTTACTTGTCCACCTTTTTTTACAATCATGCAAGCTTAACAGTTGACTTCTAATGCTGAAATCTTGCGATTCCATACAATCTCTTGCGATTCCATACAATCAACATTTGTTGTTTCAGCTTCTACCTTATTAAACCAACTGAAGCGGAACACTGAGCAACTTGCTTATTAATGGGTTGCTTTTTTTCTTTCTTCTTTATTGAAAAATCTTCCAGCTTTGAAAAAAACGTCAGCTTGTAAGAGAGAATATTTTTGAGGAAAACAAAATCTGTTTAATGCGATCACAAAGATTGAAATTCCGTTACTTTGAAGTGATTAACAAAAGCTAGGTGCTTAATTTCTCAATCAAGAAAGTGCTTCATGCTTTCTATTTCGATGTTCTTTCAATCATCGTCAGGTCATGACAAGTGCCCTGACAGTCGCCTTTCAATTGTTTTTCAATAAAAGAGAATGATGGCTTTTTTGTTATTTTTTTTTTTTTAGTTTTTTTTTTTTTTTTCAATTTTCATTCCACAGTATCACCCAAAAATAAGTACAACCAAATAAGAACTGGTTTGGTTTTCTGGCATATCAACCATTGTTGGTTATTTAATGCCAAATCCTCTTTATACATAAATATTAAATGTATATGATTTGGTTTGGTTTGATTTTATGGCATTTCAACCATTGTAGGTTAATTAATGCCAAATCCTCTTTATACATATCTATTAAATATATATGATTTGTAAACATTTAAGATCCACATAGTAAAATGATCTAACAGCTCTATTTCAAACAATTCAATTTTGCATGTCAACAAAGTTAAATAGTTCCAAGTATTGCTATATATCACTAACAATTCAATTAAACATGAGCCATTTGTTTACACACAGTTAAATGATAAACCAGTTCTATTTCTAACAATTTAATTTAGCATAAATCATTTGTTTGCACTTAGTTTAAATGTCAAACACTTCTATTTGACCAATAGACAGGACCCTGTCAAATACTACCACTCCCGAATAGAGTGTACATGGGAGTGATTGCAATGAAAGGGTACTCCGCATTCCACAAAGCTCCAGTATTACCGAAGCGTCACCATCAGGCAGGGCTTCCTAATAAGAAATTAACTCTTTTGTAAAGATACCAGGATTTTATTTCAAGCAGAACACTACACATTCAAAATGGATATTATTAGGTATTATTTAAGAAGATGCTTGAACTGTAATGGTTGTCGTCGTTGGAAATGCACACGGAGAGCCGCGTTCAATTCTTTGACTCGGCTGTTTGCATTTCACATAGCTCTAGTATCCTTGTGAAACGCATGAATCCAATTATAGATAAATAGTTGAGCAGATTGAGCTCTTTAAACTTGGTATGTCTTCCAGTCTAGGAAAAGTAAAAAATCAAAATTTGAACATGTCAAACTCTACTTTAAAACTGACCTTTTCTCGCAACGTGCTCATGCGGAGGGATGAGTAACTACTTATTGTTATACCCAATTCTATAGCTTTGAAACAAACCAAAAATAAAACTGAGTTTCGTATACATAGTAAAGTTGGCGACCATAGTCGAGGGCGACCAGAAGGCTCCCTTTTCAATAGCTACTACACTGAGGTGTAGGAGAGGGCGCTACTCCTTTCCTTGGATTGCTCTACTTTACCCTTGATCCTATTTACCAACCCCTCCGCTCGGGCAGGATATGACACAAGGTCAATTTTTAAGCGGAGTTTAACAGGTTTGAATTCAGAGTTTTCCTTCTCCTTGACTAGTTGCTTCACCAAGGCTGCAGAACCTTGTCTGTCCGACTATTTACCCATAGCTGGAGGGAGAATAATTGGATTCATACCTTTCCCAAGGGTATTAGTGCTATGTGAAATGGAATCAGTCTCGTCCAGGATTTGAACTCGTGTCGCCGTGTCCATTTCCTACGACGATAACCATTACACCACGGGCATCTCTACTTTACCCTTGATACGCACCTTATATTGCTGAATGTTAAGCAAGGAGGTCTCAAGCACCATTTTTAAAGTCTTTGGTATGACGCGACTCACTAGACCAATGAGCCGGATGGCAGATATAATACCAAATGATATCCGTTTTGATTGTATAACATTATTATAGACTGGATACATTAAAAATATCTATTAGTGACATAAAAAAACCTCCCAATCAAAAAAGAAATTGTTAAAACTATCCTATGGTATCTTTTTAGAAACAGTATGAAGTACTCTAAAAATGAAGGGATGGTCTTACAAGCTACTGAGTGTCCGGGATATGACAGTAAGCCATCAGATTGTAAGGCTCAAATCTTGGAGATTTGAAGAATGTGGAGAACCCCTAAATTGTCCCTGCTCCTAGGTCCACTTTGACTCGAGGTGGTAACACCTGATAGGGTTCTATCTATGGGTTAAATAGAATAAACCGTGTGTAAATAAATGACTGTGACTGTTATATAGCCAGACTTGAAACTATTTAACAGTGTGCAAAAAAGAGCTTTGGCTCGCTTAAAAATGTTTTCAACAAAAATGTGTTTACAAATCATATGTATTTAATATATATGTATAAAAAGGATTTGGCATTAAATAACTTACAATGGTTGATATGCCATAAAACCCAACCTAACCAAATCATATATATTTAATATATATGTGTAAAGAGGATCTGGTATTAAATAACCTACAATGGTTGACATGCCATAAAACCCAACTCAGCCAAATCATATATATTTAATATATATGTATAAAGAGGACATGACATTAAATAACCTACAACGGTTGACATGCCTTAAAACCCAGCCAAACCAAATCATATATATCTAATATATATATGTATAAAGAGGATTTGACATTAAATAACCTACAATGGTTGACATGTCTTAAAACCCAGCCAAACCAAATCATATATATCTAATATATGTGTATAAAGAGGATTTGCCATTAAATAACCTACAATGGTTGACATGCCTTAAAACCCAGCCAAACCAAATCATATATATCTAATATATATGTATAAAGAGGATTTGGCATTAAATGACCTACAATGGTTGACATGCCATAAATCCCAACCAAACCAACTAAACTTATTTATTGACTATGCTACACATGTAAAAACTACTCCAGTGCAGGTTCTCCCAGATATTGACAAACAATCGTAAATCCTACTTAATGACATAAGCGTGTTAAACATGTTCAGCGCTTAAGAATACAAACCACGTCTCAAATATTGATCAGTTCTCATCTCTTCATGACAAGCGAGCTCATCACTGTTCTATCATCAGTTTGAAAAGACGCAAACAGCGAAGATTCGTGATGCCATCGGCTGCAACTGTTTTCAATTCATTTTGTGCTACGTTCGCTTCAGGCGACAAGGTCAACAGAATGGAGATGGAACTACAAGTATCTATGAATAGATGATGATCGCCTTCAAGGGAACAACGTGTAGACAAGAATACAAAGTTCGGTTTGCAGCTGAAACATTTGGAAAAGAAAAAAAACTCCGTCTTTTGGGAGTTATTATAAACTGAAATGCCAAAAAAAAAATAAGAGACATTAGTTCAATTGATGGTTTTACTCGACCCTTGCTCAGCAACTTTTTATAGATAGATCGTTGGATTGAACAAGACTGAGATAGATAGAGAGAGATAGAAAGAGAGAGAGGGGGGAAGAAAAAGAAAGAAAGAAAGAAAGAAAGGATAAGACAGAGATAGCAAGCTAAATCGCAAGAAAGAAAGAAAGAAAGAAAGAAAGAAAGAAAGAAAGAAAGAAAGAATAAGAGAGAGATAGCAAGCTAACTAGCTAGAAAGAAAGAAAGAAAGAAAGAAAGAAAGAAAAAAAGAAAGAAAGAATAAGAGAGAGACAGCAAGCTAACTTGCTAGAAAGAAAGAAAGAAAGACTGAGATAGAGAGATAGATAGATAGATAGATAGATAGATGGATGTGCTTATGGAAAATGGTTATCATCATAGGAAACAGACAAGGTGAATCAGGTTCAAATCCTGAATGAGACTGCTTGCATTTCACGTAGTGTTAATACCCTTGGGAAAGGTATGAATTCATCATTAAACACGGTAACTTTTCCGCCGCGAAACCCCTCCTTATAATATAAAGATATTCTTTTTATAGAAATAAAAAATACAATCCTAGAATAGAAACAGATTAAGCAGAAATATATTGAAAAAGATAAATAGATAGAGTAATAGATATGAACAATTTGAGATAGATAGATTGCTTATCGATGAGATAGAGATGATCTCCTTCAAGACAACGTAGAAACAAGTATGCAATACAGCTTTAAAAATTGAAAAAATGAAATAAAATAAAAGGCAACTCTATCTGTTGTATATTGACCTTCGACCCGGTCAAAAATGTCATTCCAATGTGATGCACCGAAAGGAAGTGACACATTCCGATGGCAGTTACGAGAAGAAATCGCGTAGGCGGGCTTGGCTGAAAAAATGGGACAAGGTAAAAATCCCATGGTAAGGTCATAGACTGATGCACCGGAAGGGAGTGACCTGTGAACTGTATGACAGTTATTTCCGCTTGATGACGATCAAACATGCCATTCCAAAGATATTGAGTGGGCGATTGCACTATTATATAACTCGGTGAGAACAGGAAGTCAGTGAGTTGGAGATCAGAGAAGTTAGAGACAAGATGTGGAAGAGAAAGCCACCACCCGGCAGAAGGGGCCTTTGGGACCCCCGATTGAGTTTGGAGACCCGTTGGTGACAAGATGTGGTAGAGAAAGCCAGCACTCAGCAGAAAGCTGAGCCCCCGGGCCTCCGGTAGAGCAGCCCTGGAGAACGAGAAAGACACAACGCTGATGGCCATAAGAGTGGGGGTCAGTATATTGCAGTTCTGTTCGGTCTCCAACTCCCTCTCACATACAACCCTTTCAATAAAGTGAGAGGTATATTTTTTTAAAGAAGTCTTCACTCATCTTTATTATTGTGTCGTTGATTCTGCATACACATGTAGATGTAGATGTATTATGTGTTTGTATAGTTGATCATGGTCATAGCTATGCAACATATCTTTAGCGAATTATAAACAACTGGATTTTTTATAAAGTGACTCGCTAAAAAATTAAAGACAATAGTAAAGGAGATGGTTTCACTCGACCTGCGCTTCACCACTCAGTCGAATGACGCATGTGTGACGTAATATTTAAAGAGGTAGTGTTGCTGTGGTCTTGACATTGAATAGTGGAAGACTGGCGATGTGTCGGATGAGTCATGTTTCCAGTTCTATCAAACAGACTGACCAATACACACTGCATAATGTGTAGCAGGGCTTCTCAAAATCATCCACATTCTTTAAGTCTCTTCGTAAAATATCGAGCCATAAAGTATGAAAAAAAACACCTTGCGCAATGACCTTGATCCCCTTTGAATTACTCCCCTTAGAATCTCATACACTTATCCAAGCGTCTTTCATTTTCCAAAACGGATAATACGATTAAAGATATTTGTTACAATTATCATTATTATTAGAGTTTTTCACGTCAGTTTTAGCTAATGGTTTTTCAATGAAGTTTGAGTGACAGTAAGTACCTTCAAGTCTCCAGGATTCGTCTCAGGATTCTGGCCGTTCTCAGCAATGCTGTCGTTTGGATAGTCTCTACTCAACCAAAAGTCAAGCTGAAAATAATAATAATAATGATAATAACATGGGACTTTAACACACAAACGGATCAACTAATCCCGGCCAGAAGACCAGACCTTATAATAATTAACAAAAAGAAGAGAATTTGCAAAATTGTTGACTTTGCTCTCCCGGCGGACCACAGAATAAATCTGAAGGAAATAAACGAAGGATAAGTACCTCGACCTTGCTAGAGAATTGAAAAAGCTGTGGAACATGGAAGTGACGATTGTACCAATTGTGATTGGTGTTTTTGGCACAATATCTAAAGGATTAT